>PITA01003094.1:40949-145838 GCA_004023965.1 Spilogale gracilis | reverse complement strand
TAATCTAGGGAGGGAAACGAAACAACAGAGATTTTGAACACAGAAACAAACTGAGGGACTTGGAGGGAGGGGGGTGGAGGGATGGGAGAGCCTGGTGGTGGGTACTGGGGACACCTAAAGTGTGGAGCACTGGGTGTGGGGAATGGGGAATGAATCTTGAAACACTGGAAAAAAAATTTTAGTAACAATAAAAAAAAAATAAATTAAAAAAAAAAGAATGGATATTAAAATTTTCAAATTCCTTTTCAACATCTGTAGGGATGATCATATATTATTTTTTACTGGTGGTCTATGAAAATTTGAAATACATTCATAGCTTTTCTGATATTGAACCATCTTTACATCCCTAAAAATAAATCCCTCTTGGTTGGTTATGTTTTGATTTTTAAGAGTCACTAGATTATGTTTGGCTATATTTTATTTAGTATTTTTGTAATGGTTTTCTTAAGTGAGATGCATCTGTGATAGCATATTTTCTGTGCTTTGTTGGTATCAATCTTTCATAACCAAAATTTGAAAATTTTATTTTTTTATGCCTTGAAATAGTTTGCATAGCATTGGGGACACCTGCACCATAAAGGTTTGGTTGAATTATCCTCTGAAAAAAAAAATAAAATAAAAATGCTTTCTTTACCCAGGGATATCCTCAGCCCTATCAACTATTGTCAGATTTGAATACCTATTCAGATTTAAGGAGACAAAGTATCCTTAAGATCTTTCTCATTTAAACTAACCTGATCCCTAGTCAAGAGTATATTAAAGGAAAGAAGTATAGGTACAATCTATAAGGGTAATGGGATATTTCATCACTTGAAGCCATTTTATGTTTTAATTATCCGGACAATCTACTCACTACAGTAGATTTGTACACAGACTGACATGATTCTTCCCCTCCCTTTCTCCTCCAAAAAATGTCGAGCAAGATAGTTCTTACTGCCCCCCAGTTTTAAATAAACTCAAAGTGTATAAGTATCCCCACATTTCAAGTGGAAAATAACTGGAGCCAGATTCTGCCTTAGGGCTTACCAGGAGAAGCTACTCCCTACTACCTCAGATCCTCAGTCTTTAGAAGCTGCGAAGGAGCATTCAAAGATTACCTTCCAAAAAGTTAGTGCTGTTCTAGAAAGGAGTGCTTTTTCCTATTAATCCTCCCCCCACAACCTAATAAAGAAGCACCAAAGAATCAATGATGAAGACTGGGGATGTCTGACTAGTCATTCATTCCAGGTTAGAAAGCCTAGGAAGTGCATTAACTGGGGAAAGAAAAGGGAGAGGAGCAGGAGAATGATAGGGTGAATTGTGTATCCCCAAAATTCATAGGCTGAACTCCTCATCCCCAGGACCTTAGAATGTGGACATGAGCCATGGCAGTTGTGATCAGTTAAGAAGTCATTAGAGTGAATCTTAATCTAGTATTACTGGTATCCTTATAAAATCAAGAAGTCTGGACACAGAAGCACTCATACAGGGAGAATATCATGTGAAGATAAAGGCAGAAAACCAAGGCATGTCAGAGATGGCCAGCAAATCACTGGAAGCTACACCTGAGGCCTGGAACAGATTCCTCTCATAGACCTCAGAAGGAAGCAACATTGTGGATACCTTGATCTTTGATGTCCAGTCTCCAGAACTGTGAGACATTAAGTTTCCATTGTTTAAGCCACGTAGTTTAGTAGTTTGTACAGCAGCCATAGCAAAATAATACACTGACCAAGATAGTGCAGAGGAGCAGTGTAGCCTTGTGATCATATGTCCAGCTAAGTAAAAACCTGTGTCTTTTTTCTTTAGTCCCCTTTCCCAGCTCTAACGCCAGAAGACTTAGAATCAGAAAAGGAAGGGAGGAGGTGGAAGGAGTGAAAAAACCAGCTGGGCATCTCCCACTCCAAGTTGGGGTGGAGGCAGGAGAGTTAATTTGGATACAAGATAGAATTTTAAATTGAAGTAGACTCAATGGACTGTTTCATTACTGAAAGTAACCAAAAATAACCACTGGCTCCCCACGGTATTATTAGAGAGCAGCTTTCCAGCAGTGATAGCACAGTTGGGGGCAAGGGCTTAGGAAAACAAAACCACCCAGCTTCCCCTCCTCTTGACTTACATTGCAAAGCAGAGCCTGAAGGTGGCTCAATTTGTGGAGCTATCTTTAAGAAAAGTTATACCAAATTACAAACACAAATCTCTCTTTTCCTGTTTTCTCTCCTTCATGAAAGTCCCCTCTGCGGATAAGATTTAGAGGCCTGGGGCAGAGGAGGCTGCCATAAGACAGAGAAAAGTTACTTCAACAACAGTAAGGTAGTGAAAAGCTCATCAAAGTCCTCCTGCCATTTATGACAGTCCTCCACAGTTCATCTACAGACACCATTTGGCTATGGTGTTGCACCATACGTGTATGGTGATGAGTCACTGTTTTGTGTTCCTTCAATGCATCCTTAGGTTTCAGCAGTGGTGCATTTAGTCAGCATGAATAGAGACCCCTGGGTTTTTCTGCAGGTCATAAAACTTTAAGTTTTAGGAAATTTATTAGTGACATTTTGTAAAATACAACTGGATAAGCAGTGTAGAAGGATAAGCATAAGATCAGTACGCTGGATAACAAAACACTTAAATATTCTATGGGTTTTAGAGAATACTGGGAAGGATAATGTTTATATTATTAATTACCTGCTGGATTTAAGTTTCTTGCCTTTACATTGGAGGAAACGAATAAATATCTTAATACAATATTATTATATATATTGTTATGACAGATTAAAAGATAAAAACCCAATGATCATAGCAAGAGATGCTGAAAAGGCAAATGATAACATCTAGCACCCCTTCTGATAAGTAATCTTAGAACATTTTAAATCAATGGAAACTTTCTTAACTTAATAAAGGATATGGACCAGAAACCAAGAGTAATATTATATAGAAATTTAAAACATTAAAATACTTTTATTGGGCGCCTGGGTGGCTCAGTGGATTAAGGCCTCTGCTTTCAGCTCAGGTCATGATCTCAGGGTCCTGGGATGGAGGCCCACATCGAGCTCTCTGCTTGGCGGGGAGCCTGCTTCCTCCTTTCTCTCTGCCTGCCTCTCCGCCTACTTGTGCTCTCTCTCTCTCTCTCTATCTCTCTCTCTCTCTCGCTCTGTCAAATAAATAAATAAAATATTTTTAAAAAATACTTTTATTAATGGTAGAAGCAAAATAAAGATAAACACTACCACTGATTTTTTCAATAGGATGTGGGTTCACCAAGGTTTGTCATATATTATTGGTAAGAGGTCCTGGTCAATGTGGTTAGACAAGGTAAGCAATATACAGGTATCTGATTCAGGGATATCTGAAAGAAGGGATAGATATATCTGAAAAAAAAAAAAACCCAAACAAATGACAAATGTTTGCATAAAATAAGATACATTCCTAAGTGAGGATGGCTGCAGGGACAAGAGAATCAATTGAAAAACAATGGAAGGATTTAGTAAGATAATTAAAATAAAGACAAACATACAGAAATAGTTCCCCTATATACCATCAATTACCAATTAGAAAAATTAATGAGAAAAAAGATTCATTAAAGAAACAACAAAACTTTAGCTTAGTAAGAAAATTTAAGGGCGCCTGAGTGGCTCAGTGGGTTAAAGCCTCTGTCTTCGGCTCAGGGATCGAGGCCGACATCGGGTTCTCTGCTCAGCGGGAACCCTGCTTCCTCCTCTCTCTCTGCCTGCTTCTCTTCCTACTTGTGATCTCTCTCTGTCAAATAAATAAATAAAATTTGTTAAAAACTTAAGACAAATGCAGAAAAAAATATGACCCAAATATATGACAGAGTCCTGTGAGACCCATGGAGAAAAAGGATTGTTCAATAAATATAGCAAGAAAAGGCCACCAATATATAAAATAAAAAAGTATAAAAGTATACAAAAATCAAACTCCTGGTAGATTGAGGACTTCAATGTCAAGAAGAAAAATTTTAAACTCCTTTTCAGTTTCTTAAAAATTTATTTATTTATTTATTTAACAGAGCTAGAAACCGCATTACGCAGAGCAGTAGGGAGATGGAGAAGCAGGTTCCCCACTGAGCAAGGAGCCTGATGAAGAACTTGATCCAGGACCCTGCGACCATGCTCTGAGCCAAAGGCACACACCTAACCAACTGAGCCATCTTCCCCCCAAATTTTAAACTGCTAAAAAAAATATCTTGAGACCTTGGGTAGGAAATGATTTTGTAAATAAAAAATAAGAAATATGGGCGCCTGGGTGGCTCAGTTGGTTAAGCGACTGCCTTCAGCTCAGGTCATGATCCCGGAGACCCGGGATCAAGTCCCACATCGGGCTCCCTGCTCAGCGGGAAGCCTGCTTCTCCCTCTCTCACTCCGCCTGCTTGTGTTCCCTCTCTGGCTGTGTTTCTCTCTGTCAAATAAATAAACTCTTAAAAAAAAACCCCAAAAAACAAAAAACAAAAAAAACAAGAAATACCAATTATAAAATACTGATAGGTTTATCTATATAAAACTATAAACTTCTGTTCATACAATGACCTTTAAAAAGGAAAGTAAAAAACTAGTTACAAATTGAGAATATAGGGGCGCCTGGCTGGCTCAGCTGGAAGAGCATGTGATTCCTCAGCTCAGGGTCATGAGTTTACGCCCCATGTAGGGTGTAGAGATTATTAAAAAAAAACTAAGAATATATTTATAATACAACTGTTAAAGGACTGCTATCAAGAACAAATGAACAATGTACTGGGAAGAAGACTAAAAATCATGAAACCTATATTTTTTGGCCAAGATCATCCATTAATTTGGAGACTTTGCTCTGAGTAAATCATTTGGTATTTATGCTTTATGGTTCTTTTGTAATAGGAAAACTTTTAAATAAACAACTTTATGATGCAGAAAAAGAACATATATAGAACTCCTATATATTAATAGAAACAGCAGAATTCAATAGAAAAATGGGCAAGAGATAAAAATGATTTCACAGAAGCATTAATATATATAGCTATAGACTTATGAAAAAATGTTCAGTATCACTGGTAATCAAGATTATGCACTTGATCTTTTTTCATTACATGACAAAAATCAGAAATTTTAACAATACTAAATATTGGGCAGAATGTGGATTCCTCAAGGTTTCATATAAATTGTCAGTGGGAAAAACAGTTTGGCATTATTTGCTGAAGTTGACTGTTTAGGACCCCCTAAGATCTAGAAATTCCACTCCTAGAAATACAGAAAAGAGGAACTTCTGCAAATGGATAAAAGAAAATATGTCGAAGAATGTTCACAGTGGCACTGATTCTAATAGCAAAATTCTGTTAAAACAAACCAAATACCATTCAGTGATAGACTGAACCCCAATATCAAATTCAATCTAAACTCTAAATTCTTTTAGTATATTTAAACAATGTAAAAAAATCATACGGTACTCAAATAAATGAACTATAGCAACAACATGGAAAGATGTTAGTAATACAATGTTTAAATGAAAATGTAAGCCCCAAAAGAATATGAATATCTATATATACATTTACCCCTCGTATAAATTTAAAAACAACTAAAACTTAGAAACATACAATGAAAGCTCATTCTCCCCCAAATAATCTACATGTTTACTGTAATTACTGTTGAAATATCAATACGCATTTTTCTTTTTTTGGTTAGGAGTGGGGACAACTTGATTGTATAGTTCACATGAAAAAATAAATGCATGAGTTAATAAACCAAACACATTTTGAAAGGAAGAACTAATTAAAGGGAATTTGCTACATCAGTAAGAGAAACACATTAAAATCTACAGTCATGAAAACATCATGATATTGATGTAGGAATAGAACAATAGATCTATGGAACAGAAAAAGAATCCAGAGAAAGACATGTAGACATTAGCCTGTAATAAAGAATACCTTTTAAATCAGTGTGGAAAGAATAGACTATTCAGTATAAGGTGTTGAGACAACTGACTATACAGTTGAAAAAAAATCTTGTTTCACAAAACCAAAAATAAATTCCAGATAAAGAACCTAATCTTAAATTTAGAAAGGCCTTTCTAAGCATCTCATGAAAGCCAGAAATTACAATGGAAAAGAGAAACAGACTGAAAATCATAAAAATTAAAAGCTTCAAAGAACAAAAAAAGACATCCTGAACAAATTTGTAAAGCTATTTTACAGTGCCTATCAAAACAGGAAATACAAACTACCTTTGATTCTGATTCTAAGAATTAATTCTACAGAAATATCCACACAAAAGGTGGCACCTAGGTGGCTCAGTTGGTTAAGTGACTGCCTTTGGCTCAGGTCATGATCTCGGAGACCTGGGATCAAGCCCCACATTGGGCTCCCTGCTCGGTGGGGGGCCTGCTTCTCCCTCTCTCACTCCCCCTGCTTGTGTTCCCTCTCTGGCTGTGTTTCTCTCTGTCAAATAAATAAAATCTTTAAAAAAAAAAAGGAATATCCACACAATGAACATAGACATATGTACAAAGAAGATTAACACAAAGTTGGTAATGGCAAGAACTAAAAACACTAAGTGTTCATAAGTAAGGAAATAGATAAATCCACAATGAAATAATATGCAGCCTTGAAAAATCTACAGGTATAGATGTAATGAAATTATGTCTTCAACATATCCTTTTTATTTATAATATAATGTCCAACAGAAAAGAGCATACAACATAACTATGGAGTTTAATGAATTATAATACCACCAAAGGAAGAATTAGAACATTGCCAGTAACTCATAATACCCCATTATCCCAAATATCCTATCCTGATTCCAATCCATTTCCTTCCACCTTGCAGATAATGACAACCTTGACCTTTATGGTAAATATTCTTTGCTTCTATTTACAGTTTTAAAGCCCAAATGTGTATCCCTCAATACATTGTTTTATTTTCTCTTGAATTTTACATAAATGATATAAAAATATGTATTTTTACATTTGGTTTCTTTTACCCAAGTTTATGTTTTTAAGATTTGTTAATGTTGTATGTCACTATAGTTTTTTCATTTTCATTGCTATATTCTATTGCATGATTATCTCATTTAAAAAAAAAGATGTTATTTATTTATTTATTTGAGAGATCTATTTATTTGAGAGAGTATGCGAGCATGGGTGGGAGGTGCTGGGAGAGTGAAGGGGGCAGAGGGAGAGGGTGAGAGAGTCTTAACCACACTGCATGCTAAACATAAGCCTTCTTTGTGATCTTAATCTCAGATTCAATTTCTGTAATAGTTATTGGAGTATTAGGTTATTCTACTTTTTAAAAAAATGACTTTATTTATTTGAGAGTGAGTGAGAGTGTGAGCATGAGCTGGGGGAGGGGCAGGAAAGAGGAAAAGCAGACCCCCTGCTGAGCAGGGAGCCAGGACCCTGGGATCATGACCTGAGCCCAAGAGCAGGTACTTAACTGACTGAGTCACCCAGGTGCCTAGTATTCTACTTCCTGTGTCAATTCCAGTAAGTTGGTTGTTCCTATAGGTTTTACTATTTCAACTGATTTTAAAATTCATTTCCATAAAGTTGTTCATAATATCTTGTAAATACTTTTACTGTGTGCAAGATCAATAGTAATATACCCTTTTCTATTCCTGATAATTATATTTTTCTTAATCAGTTTTGCCAGTTTTGTCAATTTTAGGTCTTTTCCATTAACTGTTGATTTTTCTCTACTGCATGTTTGATTTAATTCCAATTCTTACCTTTCTTTTCTATCTTCTATTTTTTTTAATATGGTGTTATTTATGTAGGATTTTTATCATCATTCAGTTGAAAATATTTTCTAACTTCCATTATGATATCTTTGGGGATCTTTGTGTTAGAAGAAAAAATATCTATACTCATATATTATTCTCTCTCTCTCTCTCTCACACATACACACACACACACACACAGAATCTGGAAGGAAAACTACTAATTGTTAATTATAGTTATACGTGCAGAAAATATTCCCGGAGTATAAGGGAAGGAAGAACTTTCATAGGTAGGCTTGGTTTAAATTTTTTACAAGAAGCAGCTGTTATTATTATTTTTTAAATTAAGATTTGATTTAAAATAGACTCAAATAATAAATTCTATTATTATAACAGATTATAAAACTATTGATAGTCAGGATAGCAATGAACTTGATCCTTTATTCAATTAATTTCTTTGACCTTCAAATACAATTCATTTGAACTCAGAAAACATGTGAATTTATTTTACTTATGATCTTTCACAAAGAAGATCCTGATTCTCAGTTTTTGAGTCAAAAACCTATATATGTTTTCTTTCTATGTCATGCAGATTCCAAATACTATCACACTCTCTTTTTTCTTCCCTTAATAAATAGGAAAAATATTTGGTGGCTGTTTTATACAAGTTCTAGATTTCTGTTCTTCAAGCTGAACCATCTCAATGTCTAAGTTTTCTTCAGAGTTTTATTTTCTAGCCTTTCCATCACATCCAAATTTTCTTAGATTTGTTACACAGAAAGGACCACAGTACTCAAATAGGGACTGTAAACTAAAACTAAGTTACTTAACATCTCCTAAATATTTAATGCTTATATTATGCATGTAAGTATCACCATTGCTTTCTTAACCATAATATGGCATTACACATTAGCTTATCTACTGTGACCCTTAAATATTTGCATATGATTTAACCTTTCTACCTTTATTTATATAGATTTTTTTTTTCACTAGAAATTCTATTATCTGTGTCTTTGTTTTCTTCAGTGTTTCTGAGAGATACATTCCAGGACTTAAAATTATACATTGAGTCTGCTGCTGAGTATTTAAGATGGCAACATAGCAGGCATATTCAGAATTCAAAGAATAAGTGGCTTATTAGTTTGTAATCTAATAACAAATAAATAAAAGTATATATTTTAGAAATATGAATAACACAGCTTGTCAAGAATTCTGAGGCATTAAATGAAAGACATTTGTAAAGGTCTGTAATTGGAAGGCAGAATGGAAAATGGGCAGGAAACTGTCATGATCGTGAAAATATGTAACATCTTTATAGGCCTAGTGGACTTATTCTTAAGAGTTCCGATCTTTCTTTGACAGCAAAATAATTTGAGAAAAGAGGGGCCTGGGTGGTTCAGTTGATTAAGCGTCTACCTTTGGTCAGGTCATGATCCCAGGGTCCTGGCATTGAGCCCCGTGTTGGGCTCCCTGCTCCACAGGGAGTCTGCTTTTCCCTCTGCCCCTGCTTATGCTCTCTCTCTCTCTCTCTCTCCCTCTTAAATAAATAAATAAAATCTTTTTTTTTAAAAAAGTAACTTGAGAATTGGTAGGTCTTTAACTTTTTAATCCAGTTTTTTTAAAAATTAGGACTGTTGTTAATCAGTTGATGATGAATAGGAGGTGGGGTCACATGTTCATCAACAGTTAATTTGCCATTAGTACAACGAAACACTTGTGTTTTCTATTATTTTATTTTATTAAAAATGGGTGAGAAATTGAATATAAAAATGCTGATATCACCAAAAAAAGCACAGGTCTCATAAAACTAATCAAACTTAATTGGAATAAATATGAGAATTAGGCTTTTTTCAAGATTTTTTTATTTGACAGAGAAAGAGAGCACAAGCAGGGGGAGCGGCAGGCAGATCGAGAGAGAGGGGCAGGGAACCATATATGGTGCTCAATTCCAGGACCCTGGGATCATGAGCTGAGCCAAAGGCAGATGCATAACCGACTGAGCCACCCAGACACCCCAAAACGAGAATTGTTAACCATGCTAGAATTGGAATATCATTAACTTCAATGGAATAGTTTGCATTCAATTGTGAGGGAGGAAAAAAACGCAATTAAGAATCTTGTACAAAGGCTTGGTGTTAATATGTGGGTATGTATGGTCCTACATTCTAGTATAATCCCTTACACTTGGGTGTAGGTGGGGCCTACATCCTCTTAATATGATGGATAGCCATACTTAATAAGATTACATTATATGGCAAAGATTATATATATATATAATATGGTATAGTCATTCTCATGATTATTCAATGTTCTCTTGAACTCCATCATGCAGACTGGAGTAAAATTCTCTCACTGGCTTTGAAGAAGTAAGCTGCCATATTTTGAGAGTGTCATGGTAATGAGGCCCATAGATGGTTTCTAGGAGACAATAAGCAAGAAAAGAGAGATCTCAGTCCTACAACTGCAAGAGAACTGTGAGTTCTAGATGAGAATGCAGTATGGCTGATATCTTGGATTTGACCTTGCAATACTCTGAGGAAACAATCAGCTACACTATGTTTGGACTTCAGATCTACAGAAATTGAGACAATAAATGTGTGCTGTTGTGAGTTATTAAGCCCGTGGTCATTTGTTACACAGTGATAGACAACTGCACTATACTAACAAGAAAATACTGAGTTTGAGTAAAACAGGAGAGATACAAGGATTTAGTGGAGAAGACTGTTTATAAATGAATCCAGAAGTATAACTAAACACATACATTTCAATAGTACAGAACTGGAAGGATAGGACGGAGGGGTGCAATTCATCTGAGAAGACATGTTCAAGAATACATCATGTTTTCATTTTTGCAAAGAAAAAGAAGGAAATTACATTTACTGTGTACCTTCCATTTATTGTGTTGGATACTTCCACATTAAACAATCGTAAAAAAGCTGTTTTAAATTGCTTTCTTTTTTTTTCTAATATAATAAATAATTGTATGTCCTTTAAAAAACATTTAATATCAAAAATGATATTAAAGTCAACAATGTGGGCCACCTGGGTGGCCCAGTTGGTTAAGCAACTGCCTTCAGCTCAGGTCATGATCCCGGAGACCCGGGATTGAGCCCCACATCGGGCTCCCTGCTTGGTGGGAAGCCTGCTTCTCCCTCTCTCACTCCCCCTGCTTGTGTTCCCTTTCTAGCTGTGTTTCTCTCTGTCAAATAAATAAATAAAATTTTTTAAAAAATAATAATAATAAAGTCAACAATGTGTTGTTTAACTTGTTAATAACTATACATAAAAATTAATGTGCTAGGACTGAGTACGCACATATCTTTATATATAATGTAGTCATAAAACATAGGTAACTACTATAAGAAATTTTTACATTTTATTTTTTAAAAAGATTTTGTTGATTTATTTATTTGAGAGAGACAGAAAGAGAGAGAGCACAAGCAGGCAGAGCAGCAGATAGAGGAAGAGAGGAGAAGCAGGCTCCCTGATGAGCAGGGAGCCTGATGTGGAGCTCGATCTCAGGACTCTGGGATCATGACCCAAGCCAAAAGCAGATGCTTAACCAACTGAGCCACCAAGGTACCCCAAATTTTATTTGTTTTCAATATAAGTATAGTTGATATATAATCTAATATTCTATGAGTTCCAGATGTACAACATAGTGATCTGACAATCCTGTGCATTAATTATAAAATGCTCAACCATGGTAAGTGCAGTTATTACCTGTCCCCACACAAAGTTACTACAATATTCTTGACTATATTCCCGATGCCCTACTTTTCATCCTTGTGACTTATTTATGACTGGAAATTTGTACCTCTTAATCCCCCTCACTTATTTTGCCTCTGCCCCAATCCTCCTCTGTGATAACCAACAATTTGTTTCTTGTATTTATAAGTCTGTTTTTGTTTTGTTGTTTTGCTTTATAGATTCTGTTAAGTGTATCATACATTATTTCTCTCTCCATCTGAATTATTTCACTTAGCATAATACCCCTTAAGTGAATGGCAAGATTTCATTCTTCCTTACGGTGGAGTAATAGTCCATTGTACATATATACACCACATCTTCTTTATCCATTCATCTAAGGATGGACTCTTAACTTGCTTCCCTATCTTGGTTATTATAAATAATGGTCCAATAAAAACAGGGGTGTTAAATATATCCTTTTCATATTGTATTTTCATTTTCTTTGGGTAAATACCCAGAAACAGAACTACTAGATAGTATGGCATTTCTATTTTTATTCCTTTGAGGAAACCCCATATTCTTTTTCCATAGCAGCTGCACCAATTTATATTCCCACCAACAGTCACGGGATTCCCTTTTCTCCACATTCTCACCAAGACATTATTTCTTGGTTTTTGATTTTAGCCCTTCTAACTGGTGTGAAGTACTGTCTCACTGTGGTTATCATTTGCATTCTCCTTGATGACTAGTCATTCTGGGCATCTTTTCATGTGCCTCTCTTTTTTGAAAAAATGTTTATTCAGGTCCTCTATTCAATTTTAAATTGGATTATTTGGTTTTATGGTGTTGTGTAAGTTCTTTACGTATTTTGAATATTAACCCCTTATCACATTTTTCATTTGTAAGTATCTTCTCTCACTCAGATTTCCTTTTTGTATATTTGGGGTTTTTTTCTTTTTGTATTTTTTTAAAGTGACCTCTATACCCAACATGGGGTTCGAACTTACAATCCTGAGATCAAGTGTTGCATATTCTACAGACTGAACTAGCCAGGCGCCCCTCCTTTTAGTATTGTTGATGGTATTGTTTGCTGTGTAAAAGATTTTCAGTTTGATGGAGTCCCAACTATATACCTTTGCTTTCATTTCCCTTGCCTCAAGAGACAGATCCACAAAAGTACTGCTAAGACTGCTGCCCATGAGTTTACTGCTTACGTTTTCTTTTATGATTTCAGGTCATTTAGGCCTTGGATCCATTTTCACTTTATTTTTGTATATGATATAAGAAAGTGGTCCAGTTTCATGCTTTTGCATGTAGCTTTTGCAGGGAGTTTTCCCAACACCATTCATTAAAGAGACTGTGTTTCCCCATTGTGTGTTCTTGCCCCCTTTGTCATAGGTTGACCATAAAAGTGTGAGTTTATTTCTGGACTCTCTATTCTGTTCCAATGATCTACATGTCTACTTTGTGCCAGTATCATACTATTTTGATTACTGCAGCTTTGTAGTATACTTTGAAATCTGGGAGTGTGATACCTTCAGTTTTATTCTTCTTTCTCCAGATTGCTTTGGCTCCTCAAGGATTGTTTTTGTTCTGTGAAAAATACTATTAGTATTTTGGATAGGGACTGCATTGAATCTATAGATTGGTTTGGGTAATAAGGACATCTTTATAATATTAATTCTTCCAATCTATGAACGCGGACTATCCTTCCATTTCTTTCTGTAATCTCGATTTCTTTCATCAATGTCTGGTAGTTTTCGGGGTACAGGTCTTACACCTCCTTGGTTAAATTTATTCCTGGGATTTTATTCTTTATAATGGAATATAAATGGAACTGTTTTCTTCATTTGTCTTTCAACTAGTCTATTAGTGTATAGAAATGCAACAGATTTCTGTGTATTAATTTTGTATCCTGTAATTTTACTGAATTCATTTATTACTTCTAATAGGTTTTTTTTAGTGGAGTCTTAAGGTTTTCTATAGCGTCATGTCATCTGAAAATAGTGGAAGTTTTACTTCTTTCTTACCAGTCTGGCTGTCTTTTATTTCTGTTTCTTATCTGCTGTGGATAGGATTTTCAGTATATTCAGCATAAAGAGAAGATAGTGGACAAGATATTGTCTTGTTCCTGATCTCAGAGTAAAAGCTTTCGGTTTTTCAACATTAAGTATAATGTCAGTGTGGGTTTGTCACAGCTTTATTATGTTGAAGGATGTTCTGGCTAAACCCACTTTGTTAAGTTTTTATCATGAATGGATGTTGAATTTTGTCAGATGTGTTTTCTCTGTTTATTGAAACACCATATGATTTTTATTGTTCATTTGGTTAGTGTTGTATATCATGTTGATTGACCTGTGGATACTGAATGATCCTTGAATCCCTACAATGAACCCCACTTGATCATGGTGAATGACCCTTTTACTTAATTTTTTTTTTAAGAAGATTTTCTTTATTTATCTGAGAGAGAGACAGTGAGAGAGACAGTGAGAGAGGGAATACAACAAGGGAGAGTGGGAGAGGGAGAAGGAGACTCCCCATTAAGCAGGGAGCCCGACGCACAGCTCTATTCCAGGATACTGGGATCATGATCTGAGCCAAAGGCAGATGCTTAACAAGTGAGCCACCCAGGCATCCCATGAATGATTCTTTTAATGTATTTTTGAATTAGGTTTGCTAATATTTTGTTGATGATATTTTCATCTGTGCTCATCAGGGATACTGGCCCGCAATTTCTTTTGTAGTGTTTTTATCTGGTTTTGGTATCAGGGTAATGCTGGCCTTGTGAATGAATTTGGAAGCCTTTTTCCTCTTCTATTTTTGTAATAGTTTGAGAAGGATAAATATTAACTCTTCTTTAAATGTTTTGTAGAACTGACCTCTGAAGCCATCTGATCCTGGACTTTTGTTTGTTGGAAAGTTTTTGATTACTGATTCAGTTTTGTTATTAGTAATCTATCTGTTCAGATTTTCTATTTCTTCCTGACTCAGTCTGGGGAAATTGTATGTTTCTAGGTTATACTTTCTTCTAGGTTATCCTATTTGTTGGCACATAGTTTTTCATAATACTCTTTTTTAATAATTTGTATTTGTGTGCTGTCAGTTGTAATTTGTTCTCCTTCATCTGTGATTTTATTTATTTGAGTCTACTCTTTTTTCTTGATGAGTTTTCTCTTTTTCTTTGATCATTCTGGCTAAAGGTTTATCAATTTTGTTTTTCTTTTCAAAGAAAAAATTGATCTCCACTACCTTTCAGTCTATTTCATTTATTTCTGAACTTTATTATTTTCTTCCTTCTACTAAGTTGACCTTTGTTCTTTTTCTAGTTCCTTTAGGTATAAGGTTAGATTGTTTATTTGAGATTTTTCTATTATCTTGAGGTAGGCTATACATTTCCCTCTAAGAACTCCTTTTCCTACATCCCAAAGTTTTTGAACTGTTGTGTTTCCATTTTCATTTGTCTCCAATTATTTATTTATTTGTTTTTTAATTTCCTCTTTGACTTCCTTGTTGACCCACTGGCTGTTTAGCCTCCATGTGTTTGTGGGTTTTTCCCAATTTTTTTCTTCTAATTGATTTCTACTTTCATACCATTGCATCAGAGAAGAGGCTTGACATTATTTCAATCTTCTTAAGTTTACTGAGATTTGTTTTGTGGCCTAACATGTGATCCAGCCTGGAGAATATTCTATGTGCACTTGAGAAGTATGTGTACTCTATTATTTTTGGATGGGATGATATGTATATATCTGTTAAGTCCATCTGGTCCAATGTGCTGTTCATAGCCACTGTTTCCTTACTGATTTTCTGTCTGGATGATCCATCCATTGATGTAAGTCAGGTGAAGTCCCCTGCTATTACTGTTTTACTCTCAATTTCCCTCTTTATATCTGTTAATATTTGCTTTACATATTTATGTCCTCTAGTGTTTGAGTGCATAGATATTTACAATTTTTACATCCTCTTTCTGGATTGATCCCTTCACTTTCAGTCTGTGCCATTAGGTTTGAGGCTTGTGGGCAGCACATATATATGTATTTTTTTTTTAATCCATTCAGCTACCCTATGTCTTTTGATTGGAGCATTTAGTCCATTTATATTTAAAGTAATTATTGATAGGTATGTACTTATTGCCATTTTGTTCATTGTTTTCTGGTTGTTTTTATAGTTGTTCTTTGGTCCTATCTTCTTCTCTTGCCCTCTTCCCTTATGATTTGATGACTTTCTTAGTATTATGTTTGGATTCCATTCTATTTTTTGTATATTCATTGTAAGTTTTTGATTTGTGGCTACCATGAGGTTCATATGTAACATCTTATGTGTATATACAGCAGTCTATGTTAAGTTGATGGTTGCTTAAGTTTGAACACATTCTAAAAGCACCATATTTTCACTTCTCCCCTCCATGTTTGATACATGTTATATTATATATTTTTTTGTTTTGTGTTTCCCTTAACTAATTTTAGTAGATATTATTGATTTTAGTATTTTTGTCTTTTAACATTTTAACCTTTGTACTAACTTCTGAAGTCTGATCTACTTACTACCTTTTCTGTAAATTTGCTTTTACCAGTGAAATCTTTTCCTTTGATAATTTTCTTATTTCTAGTTATGGACCTTTCTTTTTTGCTTAAAGAAGTCTTTTTCACATTTTTTTGTAAGGCCAGTTTAGTGATGATGGTCCTTTAACTTTTGTTTGTCTGGGAAACTCTTTATTTCCCCTTTAATTCTGAATGATAACCTTGCTAGGTAGCATATTCCTGGTTGGTAGCCACTTCTTTTTGGCCTACAAAGTTTCTGTTGAAAAAATGAGGTGACAGCCTTATGGGCTTGTATGTAACGATTTGCTTTCTTCTTGTTGCCTTAAAGACTCTCTTGTGCATAATTATTTGCTTTTATCTTGCTGTTTTTAAGATTCTCTCTTTAATTTTTAACATTTTCATCATTACTTATATTGGCTTGAACCTCTTTGGGTTCAGCTTCTTTGGGGCTCTCTGTGCTTCCTGGACCTGAATGTCTCTTTCCTCTCTCAGGTTAGGGAAGTTGCCAACTATAATTTTTTCAAATAAGTTTTCTGGCCCATTTTCTCTCTCTTTTCTCTTTCTGGGAGGGAATCCTATAAGGTAAAATGTTTGTATATTTGATTCAGTCTCCCAGAGGTCCTTTAACCTATCCTCATTTTTTAAAATTCTTTTTTGTTGTAGTTGTGCAGCTTGGGTGATCTCCACTACCCTGACTTCCAGACTGCTGATGTGTTCTTCTGCATCCTCTCATCTGTTGCAGATTCCCTCAAGTTTATTTTTCATTTCAGTTATTTTATTCTTCAGCTCTGATTAGTTATTTTTAAGTACTTTTTTCTCTCTTTGATGAAGCTCTGAGTTCATCCATTCTTCCCTCAACTTCAAAAGAATCTTTATGGCCATTACTTTGAACCCCTTATTAGACAGACTGCTTACCTCAGTTTTCTTTAGTTATTTTTCTGACATTTTATATTTTTCTTTCCTTTGGAACATATTCCTCTGTCTCTTTATTTAGCTGATTCTGTGTTTGTTTCTTTGTATTAGGTAGAGCAGCTATGTCTCCTGGTCTTTAAACTAGTAGCCTTATATGGAAGGCATCCTACTCCCCCCCCCACCCCCTCGATCATCAGAACTAGGAATTCCAGGGGTGTCCCCCATGTGAGCTGCATGAGCCCTCCTGTTGTGATTGAGCTGGGACAGCTGTGAGTGTGCTGGTGTGCAGGACTGGACTCTCAGCCAGCTGCACATGCTGCAGGTGTGCTAGTGGGTAAGCTTGGCCCCCACCCCCACTAAGTAGGAGTAGTGTTGGAGGGATACCAGTTCTGGCTGAGGCTGCACACTGGATGTGGTGGGAAGGTAATCACTTTGTGGGAACACTGGTCCCAACTGGGGCTGCCTGCTAGGTGTGGCAGGGTTGGAGTCACTTTGGAGGGGCACCTGCCAGAGCAGGCAGGATGGGTGGGGCAGGTCCACAGGGAAATGCCAGAGCAGGGTGAGTGGTGTCAGCAAAGTAGATGAAGAGAGTCAGAACTGACTCCTGCTAGCATCCAGACAGCTAGGCTAAAAGGGAGCAAGAAAAATGGTGCCCAGCAGCACTTCCATTCCTGGAGAAAGTTCCTATAGATCCCTTACCTCCAGCACATGCCCTAAAACTAATCAATAAATCTTCACTTATAAGTCAGGTGTGTCAGGTCTTGAACCAGGTGGTATAATGTGCTGGTCCTTTAAGAGTGGAGTCTCAGTTTCCTATAGCCCTCTGGCTCTCCTGGAGTTAAACTCCACTAATTTTCAAAGGCAAACACTGTGGGAGCTCACCTTCTTGATGCACATTCTCAGGGTTGGGGGTGTCTGATATGGGGCTTGATCCCCTCACTTCCCAGCGAGGATATTCTATGCCTGTGATATCCCCTCAACTTGTGGGTCACTGTGCCAGGGATTTGGTTCCTGACTGTGTTTCTGCCCCTTCTACCATTCCCAACGTGCTTTTTCTTTATTCTCTAGCTGTGGAAGAGCTGTTCTGCTAGTTTTCAGGTCATTTTCAGAGTGAGTTACTTTATATGCAGCTGTATCCTTGGTGTGTCCAGAAGAGGAAGTGAGCTCAAGATCCTCCTACTCCACTATCCTCCCACTTCCTTATTATAAAATATTTTTTTTGAATTGAGGTATGACATAGGAAATTTAGTGTTTTATATGGTACACTCAGAGCTTGCAAAAAAAAAACAACCCTATGATTTACATAGTGTGATTTTATTTTGAAGATGTACATGCAAGTCTGGTCTCTCAGATACCTCCCCCATCTAATCCTTTAAATGGCCAAAAATGTAAAGTCTTTTATACACAGAAAACTTTCAATATGAAAATAAACATGGTATCATTCCTCATCCCCTATATAAACAAAAAGGACTTTCAAAGAATATCAACATTTTTAGAAGTTTGCTTAGTTTTAAGGTTTTGTTTTTTTTTGATTTTTTAAAAATCAAGATGGAGAAATTACAGAAATATCTTTTCTCAAATGTTTTGCTCAAGTATAAGATACACTCAGAAAAGTGTACAAATAATGAGTATGCAGGTTAATAAATTTTCTCAAATGTAACTCATCCCAATAACCAGCACTGGGATTAACCAAAATAAGAAAACACAGAACAGAACATTGTCAGCAATCAAATGCCTCCTTTATATACCCTTTCCAGTCATTACCCCACACAGATAATCACCATCCTGACTTCTATAGCCTCAGATGAGTTTCAACTATGTATAAACGGAATCACACAGTATATACATTTTTTTGAGACTAACTTTTCATGCTCAACATATATTTGTGGGATTTATTCTAGTGCATGAAGTAGCAGTTTGTTCTTTGCCAATGCCATAGAGAATGCCATTGTGTAAGCATTCTATCCATTCAGCTGCTGATGAACATTTGGGTAGTTTCTGATTTTTTAGCTGTTTCAAATGGCCCTATTATGAACATTTTTATACAGGTTTTTTTGTGAGCCCATTTATGCATTCTACTGGCACATAAATAAGTCTGGAACTGCTGGATCATGGAGCATTGTTCAGCTTTACTAGATACTGTCAAATAGTGCTCCAAAATAGTTATAATTTATACTTATAATCAGCAATATAAAAATTCCTTTTATTCTAGACTCTTGTCAACATTTGATGTGTTCTATTTTTCTTATTTTAGATATTCTGAAGCTATGGAATTCCATTTTGGTTTAAATTTGCATTTCCCTGATATCTAATCAAACTGAATGAAACATTTGTGTACACTGAATGGCCATTTGGTTCACAACTTTTGTAAAATGGGCATTCAAGTCTTACCTTTTTCTCATTGATGTGCAGGAGTTTGTTATATATAACAACTGGATAATAAAATTTTAAAATTTCTCTTTTCAAACAAAACAAATGAATATGCAAATGAAAAGCAGAATCAGACCTATACATACAGGGAACAGACTGATGTTAACCAGAGCAGAGGAGAGAAGAGAGTATGGAGAAAATGGGTGAAGGGGAGGGGGAGATGCAGGCTTCCACAGGCACAGCACAGGGAATATAGTCAATAATAATGTAACACGTTGTATGGTGAGATCGGTAGTTACACTTGTAGTGAGCATAGTATAACACATACAGAGAAGCTCAATCACTCTGTTGTACACCTGAAACTAATATAATATTGTATGTCAACTATACTCAAATAAAAAAATAATAAAATAAAATTTTCTCTTTTCAGATTATTAGAGAAAAACATAATCAACATCTGGATTAAACCTGAAAAGCCTTAAAACAGTTTCTATTCTCCTGTAACATGGGTTTGACAGGGGAAAATAGAAATAAAAAGTCTATCCTTAAATATTTAATTTAAGAACTAAGCAAAATAAAAATGGGTTATAATTTCTCACACTGGGAGAAACCTAGTAGGAAACTATCATAAATTACTATGCATTGTAGCAATAAAATATTCATACCCTTGAGGTTCATTATTTTTATTTTAAATAATTTATTTTATTTTATTTTTTCAGTGTTCCAAGATTCATTGTTTATGTACCACACCCAGTGCTCCATGAAAGTTCACTATTTCTTGTTAATTAAAATTCCACTGTCAAATACATTTTTCAGTTTGCTCACAGGAACATATGTTTCTGAAAATAAAACAACAACTGGTAAATAATTGGTTGGGTTTTCCTTTTAAAGGACCACACAAAAGCTTGAGTTCTGATTTTAAATACCCTTCCATTTAAAAACAAAATTGGGGCACTTGGGCAGCTCAGTCAGTTAAGCGTCTGACTTTTGGTTTCAGCTCAGGCCATGATCTTAGAGTTGTGAAACTGAACCCCACATTGGGCTCTGCACTAAGTGTGGAGTCTAGTTAGGATTCCTCTCTCCTTCTCTCTTTGTGCTTTCCCCTGCTTGTACTGTCTTTCTCTAAAATAAATAAAATAAGATCTTTAAAAAAATAAAAACAACATCCCCCCCCCCCCCCCCCACACAAACCACCCTGAAATCAAGTGGTGTCATCATGGGTTTACCTAAACAGTTCTACTGAGGCACAGGGGACAAACAAATTTAGGGCCACTAGGCTGTTGCCATTGTCACTGCAATAAATTCCTTCTGCATAGTACGTTTTGGTTTTGTATTGGCTAAAAAAATGTTTCTAAGGGAGATTGTTTTTCATTGGTTACGACAGCAGTTAACTCTAAGGATTTTTTTTTCTTTACACCATGGGTTTGATTTTGTTAATAAAAATCGTTGACACCAGGTCCAAATGAAAAATATAAACTATTTTTTTGAAAATTTACTTTTAAAGGTTGACCATCAATCAAATCTAAACACTGAGTGCTGCTTTGCAAGGGAAGGGAACGAATAAAAATAAAATTACTAAAAATGTATTTCATAATTTTAGCAATTGTAGCTATGCAAATATTTACAATCAAAATAATGGTACTGGTAAAACATTGACATTTATTGTTTCAGGAAACTACTATGCTGTTTCACTGAACTTCATGCAAGTGAAGGCAAAATGCTTCAAGGAAAATCTCATGGTGTATGTAAGCAAATCCTATAGAAGATAAAATAAAGACTTGGATTCATTAAATATCTTCTTAAATTTCAGCTGTGTAATGGAGACTCACAAAAATCAGACCAAGTACTATGTGATGTTATTACTCTAACCACAGGCAGGGAACAATCTATTACCTTTTCTTTGAATGATTATTTCTCATACTTTGAGAAAATGCTAATAAGAAATACTGTATAATCATACTAAGCTAACTCTCAGAAATGGTGATTTATCATTCATTGATCACACAAATGACGATTAACATTCCCTGTTAAGAGATTTATACTGGGGCACCTGGGTGGCTCAGTTGGTTAAGCGACTGCCTTCGGCTCAGGTCATGATCCCGGAGACCCGGGATCGAGCCCCACATCGGGCTCCCTGCTCGGCGGGAAGCCTGCTTCTCCCTCTCTCACTCCCCCTGCTTGTGTTCCCTCTCTGGCTGTGTTTCTCTCTGTTAAATAAATAAAATCTTAAAAAAAAAAAAAAAGAGATTTATACTATCTTGTCCTGTTCTTTGACTGAACAAACCTATTTCTTTCTATATATTCACACAGCCTAATTTTTTTTTTTTTCTGGCTTTTCTTGCACTCACTTTGACACATCATTCCTTCACTTTAAAAAAAAAAAAGGAAATACATTATTTTATATTCTATGCATTTCTGGTAAAAGGAGTTATTTAAGTAGAGACCCGAACATCTTACTTTCCCCAACAGATGAGAAATCAAATCAACTACACACTGCCCATTTGAAGTATAATTTAACAAAAAAACATTACAAACTAGAATATTAAAGAGTAGAAGAATATCCAGTTTTTCTAGTCTTCGTATTAACTAAGGTATTGTTTATGAGTAGTTAACTATGTAAAGTGCAGTTAAAGGTTTTTCAAAGGCACTCCACAGTCTTTGGAATTAGATGCAAGACACCAGAGTTAGCAACTCGTCCAACAGGTTGGCTGTCCTGTGTGACACCTGATCCTGAATGACACTTGCTTGATGCTGGCAGCTTAAGTTGCTTACTTTAGAAAGCCTGACATAAGAAAGAGCAAGTAGAACCAGGTAGCTTTTCCTTCTTCAAAGAATAGCACTGCACTAACTTGAAATAATTTCTCAAGTCACTGTGTCAGCAATTCCTTTACTCCTAAAATACTGCAAACCTGAGAATGACAGAAATATGGAGTCTCTATAGAGTGAAATTATTGATAAGAACTCCTCACTGTCTCCCTCTCTAGTGTTTAACTTCATAGTACTCCAAATTCAACTGAATGGTAAAGTCTGCATGGAGGACACCAGAGAAGATAAAGACCATCTGAATTTTAATGATAAAGTACAAGTACATACTTGACAAGTAGGAGAGACTTACTGAATCTTTCTCCTGTCTGAAAGGATGTCTGAAAGGATAGGAGAAAGATTCAATAAGTCTCTCCCACTTGTCAAGTATGTACAAAGAAAGTATTATCACTGGCAATGCTTAAGGCTTCCAAACACAAGCTGACATCATACCCATAATTAAATGTGGAATCTGGTAGACTGAATCCCAATAAGCACTTAAAAAAAAAAAAAAAAAGAAAAGGAAAAAAAAAGACAACTATAAGAGGAATCATATTGCTGAGTCATGACTCATTTTTTTTTTTTTTGAATCACTACTCACTAGTAAACAACAGAACAATCATTTTTTTCCCCTCTCTTCACTAAGAGCTAACTATTTAAAGGAAGTTTATGGAACTCAAGTATAAGAATCTGGTGAAATTTATTTCACAATAATAACCTACTCCTTTACTTAAAAACTGACATACAGGAAATTAAGAACAAGAACCATCACAAACAACCACTAGAGTGCATGGAAGAACAGAAGAGAACAGAAAGAACAAAGCTAGACTGTAATACTTTTTCTCACTAGAGGCCAGTGAAAGTCAAGAATGAAAAAGAAGGGGAAATATAACCATTCTGTATACATAAAAGGATTCCCAGAGTTTTGAGTGAATTAATTACAAGTAAAGAATTAATTTGACAATTCAGAACATTTTAGATGTCCAGTCTCAAGCCCTCGCTCTTGGTCGGTCTTTTGTCTTCACTTTTGTTTAAAAAGATTTCATTCTTTTTATATCCCAGTTTTAACTTTTAAGTGGCAGAAAGAAACGGCAGCGAAAAAGGAGAAATAGCAACTTCTTTAAAAGAGACAGAAGTTTTAATCAACTATAACCAACCTTTTATTAGACAAATGCAATTGCTATATTGCAGAGCTGCTCACCTTCTTTGAAAATTTAGTATAAAAGCTGTATTTCTATGGAGATATATATATATATATTTCATGAAAAAACATTTTAAAGAAATTAATATCAAGAAAAGCCATTAAGAGAGAAAAGGGGTCTGCCTCAAGAAGACACCGGTCAAGAGAATTATTTCATGTTCATACGAGAGTTTTTCTTATGCCACTCACTTCACTGGATCCTTATTCCATTTAAATATCGTCTTTAGTCACACAATTGCTTATTACTGCTTTTCTCGAACACAGAAAGTATAAACCTGCATAATCTTATAATTGTATTCTGGAAAGGAAAAGGAATATGTGTTTCCTTTTAATATTTTCTCTTTCTAAGGCATGGTAGTGATCATAAAGGTTAGTTTGGTTAATAAGATAGCTTTTTTCAAGTTAGGTTAGTAAAATACCAACACTAGACTAATGACCTCTGACTGTTTCTGACTGTAGAAATACACTCAAGCCAACTATCCATCCTAATATCTATCTATCTATCTATCTATCTATCTATCTATCTATCTATCTATCATATAGACACGTCACACACACACACACACACACACACACACACACACACACACACACACCACGGCAGTCCCTTCGCATGCTTCATGAAGGATAAAAGACAAGAGAAAAATCTAAGCCGTGTATAATACAACATGAGCACTGCTAACTGGATAGAGCATTATGTCCTCATTCTCACAGTCGTCGAGTCCTCCTATAAGCAGTGTGCCCAGATTCTGCACTAAGACAAACAGTCTCTTGTTTCCTACTGGGTGGAGAATGCACTTTGTAATTTGGTTTCCGATAGCCAAGAGCAGTAATGAAACTATTTCTTACAACTTACTGCTCATCCCACACAGACCTGTAAATCACCACACAGGGCCTGTCGAAAACTGGAATGAGTAGGTCAAGCTTTAACACAAAAGGGCCACATCTCTCCACTGTGCTTATAGCCACATTGAGCTAACTTGTTCCCAGGAGCTGTAAAGAGCCATGACAGATCCTTTTGACAGTGGCTATCTCTACTGTTTAGCTCACTAGAATAGTGTGGCCTCTCTCAACCCTACAATGCTCTGCACGAAAATGGAAAGGGCAGCAACCTTTTTTAGAGACTAAACGAAAATGTATGAAGACAGATGTCCTCTGTCTGTGGTGGCTCTCGAGCTCCTCCACTTAAGTGACTCTCTAACACGTAATTCACGAGAGGGAATAACAGAGGACCCTTACAAATGGAGAGAAACAGAGCTGGACTTTGGATAAGGAAGTAAGTGGTTCAAACGGCTGGATGATTTAAAAACATTCTCTCCCATTAAAAAATAGATAAACAAATGTAGAAAAGGCACTGAATATGGAATGATTTTTTTTTTTTGCTGCCCGTAAATAGATACAAATCACAAAATTAGAGAAAAGCTTACTAAAAGTATACAGAAAATTGCTAAGTCTTAATGTCTTCCAGAGAATTTAAAGTAAGAATTTTAATTTCATATACATTTAGAATATGCTACAGCTATGTAATTGTTTATATAAAAGCAGAACTCAAAGCTATTCTCCTTAATTGAAAACTATTTTTTCCTTCTGATACTTAGTTATATGTTTTTGGTTTTGATCAAGAGCATGGTATTAATACTGATTTGATGACATCCAGCCCCCAGTATCTCTTTCCCATAAGATTTTAATCTAGGTTTATAATGCATTTGATCTATTTATGCAATAACTCATGCTACTTGAGACCAACAGATACAGTATAGAGAAAATATAAACCCTAAAAATGCCTGGTATCATGAAAACAACAGTACACTGAAAATCAGGAGATGTAGATTTTCATTTCAATTCTGTTTCTAACTGCGTGATCTTGAGCAAGCACTAAATCCCCTAGTCCCCAATGGTCTCATTGACAATGGACAGACTGACCTGTAGATGATATCTAAAATCTTGTTCAGATTTAATTTTCAATGAGCTAATTGGTTGAAGTCTCTAACTTGTCATCTATTGGCAAAGGATATTAAAAGTCTACCTTGGGCAGAAAGAGCAAGCCAAGTTCTCATCGGAATGCTCTACTGCTGTGTACAGATCCAACCTGTTGAGCTTTCTGAATGACACAGATTTATTTATGTGCTTCTGAGACTCAAGCAAGGCTGTTAAATTCTTATTGACAGTCAATATATTTTGCCTACCTAAAACAGAAATGAGCTGCATCCATTCCCAGTCATCTTAATATTTCATAAAGAATTCTGGGGAAGATCCAGAATAAGAATCCACTTCAAATTATTAAAAGAGCAAGTAAATGCTGCATTGTTAATATTTTGCTACGATCATTGCCCTTTGAATTCATCTGGCTCTTCTTGGGCTGGATTTTTGTACTGGAATGCCAATAGCCTCCACACAATATTCCTGTTAACTGACAGGAATGAAAACCAACCTATTTCTTTAAAGCCAATAATCACAAAGGTTAGCAGTCACTGTACTTGTGTAATAAAAATAAACCTCCACATTCTCTTTAAATATATACAAACTTAATTTTGGACTCGAGGAACTCTTACCTGGGGTCTGCATTCTGCGAAGTTTCTGGGTGTTGCTAACATGATCCTTCCGGCATGCCAGTCAGAAACTCAAAACACTTGTATACTGTCCTCGCCGGAGCTCCCTCTAGCTAGCGCTCATGCTCTCTTTTTTGCTCTCACTCTGTGCCTCAGACAGTTTGGAATGCAGAAAAGCCAGAGCCAATGTCAGTCAAACTCAAGCCTTTTTTTTCTTTTCCCCACGTCTTTTGCTACAGAGCACGAAACAATAGCCACCCCTCCCTTCCTCACTGCAAGGCACTGGGTGCAGGCAATTTACTTTAGGGGAAGCAATGGATTTACCAAGCTAGAAAATTCATTTCTTTCTGTCCCAGGAGGCAGTAGGATGGATGTGTGCATCTCTGCATTTTAAGAATGGACTTTTTTTTTCTTTTAAAAGCAATCTATTTCAACATCTCTCATATTTTAGGGAAATGAAAAATAATACAAATTTCAGAGATTCTCATTTTGAATGTTACTATGCTGAATTAAATCAAACTTTCAAAGTACAAAAACCAGGTAAATATCTTACAACTAATGTGGTCCATATAGAAGTATATATCTGCAAATATACATATTAATATATTAAATTCACGCCATAGATCATCTTATTACAAGAGAATATTTCAAATTGGGAAAAGAAAAATTGTATATCCCCAAATCCTTCATTCAGCTCTTAAGCAAGAACCTTATTTTAAAAATTAAGAAAAAAATTAATTTTATGAACTGAGTGGCTCTTAACTCATTAAGTCAACTAGATTTGATTGAATTATATATAATATCACTATTCTTAGTCATCATTTCAACTTGTTTTAAAATCAGACATATTTCTAGGGTTCCCCCCTTACATTCCAAGAAAGGAAGACAGGTCAATAACACAATCTTCATTACTGGTATGATGACCTGGAATATTATGCAGCAGCTCAGTTGCTAAGGTTTGAATGCCACGATTGACCAATTAAAAATTTCAGTTTGAAGCACTGAGCAGTTCCCACCTGCTGCTCCAGACAGAGGAGCAGGACAGGCATGGGAAGAACACAGGATCAGTCTTGTTTCTACCATTTAGCAAACAGCTCATGGGAAGACATATTCTCCATCTAGCTATATTTATGTAGATATTTTACATGTAATATATCTCTCACACACTATCTAGATATACATACACACAGATATGCATATATACATATGCACAGGTGTGTGTGTGAATATATGTATAGTCCTTTTTCCTCCCTTTAAAGTCTCCTTTAACACCATCTGATTTGATTTTGTTTTTCTAGTCTCATCTTCCTTGAAAAAGCATTAATGTTTTAACATTGCACTTTCCTCTGCCTTTACTTTTAGTTTCTTATTTCTACTTCAAATCAACTACTCCTTTGAACCCCTAGTGCTACTCAGGTAAGAATCACAGAGAAAGAAAGGCATAACAAAATTTGTACAGAAAGGAACAAACTATGAGTCTGTCTAGGAGGACTTTTGGACCACAGGTCCTACCTTGCCCTATATGAAATAACACACCAACAACCACTATGTTCTTTTCCCCAAAGGTAATACAACTTTATCAGTATTAAATGTCCTTTATAATTGACCTTAAAATTGTGCAAAACATACTGAAATTATTTTTACTTGTTACACCTATGAATAATTCTAAGAAACAGATCATGATTCTCGTAATTCAACCCAAGAGTTAGAACTAAGGACAATGACTAAGTTACAAGGCAGAGAGATTTCAGGTCAAGAACAGCAAGTCAGTCCTTAGAAATAGCTTTTTGCAAGGGCTCCCTATTGTAAGAGACCATGGCTCCCTAATTCTTCCCACACAACTGACTCTCCATTTGCTGAACAAAGTGTAGTGCTGTAGGTCTCCCACTATGCTACTGAACAGTGCTACTGTTCTGATGAGAAAATGGAGTAAAGGCAGTCTTTTCAGAAATGAGAGAAAAAGTTCACATATACAGTTTTCTCAAGTATGAGTTTTTCTTCTTAAATATATTCTAAAATGTTAGACTCTGTTACTGTTAATTAACCTTAAAGAAGCCAAGAATGGTTCCAAATTCAGATAAAAAATGACATTTTCAGACGTATGAAGGTTAATTACAACAACAGTTAACTGTGTTCTGCAAAAAGCACTTTTACCTATCTGGAGTTCTGATACCTGATTAAATCTGAGAACCACTGTAGACAGGAAACAATTTTTCTTAAACCCAAATATGATGTTATTCCACTGTTCAACACTCTTCAAAGAGACTTATAAACCATACTTTATTTTTACACTAAATCTTTTTTTTGCAATCTTTTATGCATTACTATTTTTAATTCCCTGTTTTATGCCTTCCAGCCTTGGTGCTGCTGCTTTTGTCTGGAAGCTCCTTCCTCACCTGGTCCATGCTAATTTCTCCCTCAAAATCCAGGTTTAAAATTATTTTCTTTACCTTATTTCCTGCCAGAGTCGATCACATTCTCCTCTGCACTCATTTTTATACCCTGTACTATTTTTTCTCCTCACGGTCCTCACTATTACCTAATATATTACATACTGATGTTTAATGTCCTTTTCCCCATCAGAATGTGAGGTAGATGTGGGTGGGACCAGTGGACCAGTGGAGAAAAAAAGTGTGGGGGGAGGGGGGGAGAAGCAGAGGTTCTGTCTTATTTTCAGTTTATCCACAGAGTTCAGAACGATGTCTGGCATCAGCACATACTTAATGAATGATAAATGGATGGACAGATGGATGAAAGAATATATTTCACTTATCAAACTTTTCCTAAGTATCGAGTTAGGAGTACTGTGGAATATCTTGAACACAGGGAGCACAGCACACATATTTTCTGATATCAGAGTCCAGCGCTGTATATGTAATGTGGTGAAACAAGAACATAAAGGAATACATCTCAGGTTTGTGTGGCTTCAAGTAACTAACTGAAGGCAAAAGAATTATACACCAAGGGAAGTTAGTCATTTCATCATTTACCCAATTAGGATCTACTTGGACCAGGTGGAATCCTGATCCGTGAAATCTGCTCTTTGAGAGTCATTTTCCCCTTCTATGAACCCACAGCCGTGTGTTGTGCTACTATGGAAGGGAAATGCAGCTTCTAAGGTAGAGACCGAAGAGACTGATAAAATCTTAATTTCCTACAACATGATGGAGTTCTGCAAGAGGCTAGAGAAGCATGAGTAAATGTTTCACCCTTTAGCCTCTGCTCAAGTTAGACAGTGGCTAAAATCCATGTCCATGAAGGAGCTTTGAGCTGATATATTGGATCTCACAACTAGAGCACTCAATTTAGCATCCAGGATGTTCATTTTGGATATATCGGGCCACTTAAGCCATTTTATGTCTGCAAATAATCACTATGTTTAATTATTTGGTTTCACATTTCTTCTCTGTATAGAGGGTTGGGTAGGGTTGTCTTGATCAATCCATCTTATGTAGCCATGATCCAACAGCATATTTAATAAATAGTGTTAGGTTAAACTACATGAAAATGGCTTTTTTTTTTGTTGTTAGCCAGTAATGGTCAAATATCAGCAATGATCAAATGAATATTTAAAAAGATTCAAAGTCAAAGTCAAATGAAGGGCTGGACTAGGTAATTTTCAAGATCTCTCCCAGTTTGGGAATTCCATGATATTATAATTCAAACATAAATGAGAGAACCATTCATTTCAATGCTTGGTCACCTTGACAAACTATGGTCCTCCTACTACACACCAACATAGCACTCTGTTCTTGTCCTTTCTGGAACTTATCACAACTACAATTTAGTTATTCATATGCTGGATGTCACCTGCTCCTCTTCTTGGTGCCTACAAACTCCATGGTGGCAGGGACTACACCTGTTTTATTCACTGATGTATCAGTGAAAAGTATAGCATCTGCCACAGAGGAAGTACTTCATCAATATTTGTTGAGTAAACAAATAAATGGACTCTTGAAGGCTATATCTGTGTGAGTTTTCAAATTCAGTATCAACAAATACTGCTTTTTTTTTTTAAGACTGTATTTTTCATTCATGAGAGACAGAGAAAGAAGGAGGCAGAGGGAGAAACAGGCTTCCTACTGAGCAGAGAGCCCGACATGGGACTCATTCCCAGGACCCTGAGATCATGACCTGAGCAGAAGGGAGATACTTAACTGACCGAGCCACTCAGGGGCCCAATAGTGCTTTTTTCCTAAAAGGCTAGGATAATATTTTTCTATTATGAAAAATATTCTAGTTATGAATCAACTAAGTAGTACACTTTGAATCAGCTAAGTAGTACACTTCCCCCCTACCCTTTAAAAAGTAATTATGAAATTTTGACTTTGGTACAGTTATAGAAGTCAGTGGGAAAACCATTTAGACACCCTAACTGCATAATTTTCTGCAAATGCCTGATATTCTAAAAACCAAGCACCACAAAAAATAAGCTAACTGCATATAATTAAAAATGACATGCACGTCAGTTTTCTTTCTTACCAAACGAATTAACAAATAAACAGAAAACCCCTGTTAATACCTATCTTCTTCTCTTCTAAACACAAACCCATCCAGCAGCAGGCAGGGTGAGGTGAACACCACTTTGTGCTTCCCCTTTTGAACAGCACGTGGTCAGAAACACAGCTGCTTCTAACCATAAACACAATTTCTATTAAGGTCTCCCCATCAACCAGATTGGCATTCTGATACTGTGGTCTTCCCGTGGCATTCTTTTTAGAGTTTATATTAGAAAAGGAAATCATTGTCTATAATTGGATTAACAAAGATTAAAGTCACCCACTTATTCAGAAATGCTTCTGAACTCTCGTTTTCATTTAAGTTCGTTTGTACATGATGGGACCACAATAAGCACACATACATATACACTTCTGATAAAAATGCATTAAAAAGACTTGAAGATCTGTTAGTTGGAGGGTCTAGCAAAGTACTTATTGTTTAGAAAAGGCACATGCCAAGAAGTGACAATTATGACAGCCACACAATAGTTTCCAAAATTCTGGCTAAGCAATTCTCTTGCTCTTCCAGGTACAAGAAATTTAGTACACTGCATTTCCTCACCTGAAATGGTAACTGGCAGAGAGAGCATTACAGTGAGTGGGCAAAATCAAAGCTCAGTCAACTTCCAAATAATCAGGTGTTCATATGAATAGGACCATATTTCAAAGAAAAATAAGCCAAACTGAAGCGGAAAAATACAAGCAAATCCTTTTCTAGTTCTATTTCATAATGTGGGAAAGACTGTGCTACAGGCACAAAAGCACACTTTTATTTCTACGGAGAAAAATCATTAAGAAACAACAAAAATCTGGGAGCCTGGGTGGCTAGGAGGGTTGAGCCTCTGCCTTCGGCTCAGATCGTGATCTCAGGGTCCTGGGATCAAGTCCCGCATGGGGCTCTCTGCTCGGTGGGGAGCCTGGTTGCTTCCTCCTCGTTCTCTGTCTGCCTCTCTGCCTATTTGTGATCTCTCTTTCAAATAAATAAATAAAAATCTTTAAAAAAATTAAGAAACAACAAAAAGCAACTAAAAGCAGGGGATAGGGTTGGATATTAATGGAAAATATCTCTGAATGTGCTCAGAGAGCCAAGGACAAGCCTGAGATAGTGTCTCTCCTCATTTAAAAAGACAGCTTCAAATGCACTTTAATAAAGCCTTCAAAAATTCATTTTCTTCAGTGGCTTTAAAACCTATGGACAATTGGGCGCCTGGGTGACTCAGTAGGTTAAAACCTCTGCCTTCAGCTCAGGTCCTCTGCTCTCTCTGCCTACTTGTGATCTCTCTGTCAAATAAATAAATAAAATCTTAAAAAAAAAAAAAACTCTTTCCTAAAAAAATAAAAAAGAAAGAACAAACGTACAGACAATTATCTGAGGTTTGATGACTTCCTGTGAAACTACTACACTGTCACAACTAAAGCATGACTGGATCCACCTTTCCCATACGCTGCACATACTGTCGCTGTCAAATAAGTCATTAGGCATTCGTTTTTGCCTTAGTTTTAAAGAAAATTCACAACTGTGGGCTACTGTTTCCATAAAATCCACTTGGAAAAAGCACAGATGTTGCAGTATAGTCATCTTTAGCATCCCCTTAACAAAACAACACACACACGCTACACAATTCAAAATACTACTGAAGATGTCAGGTTCATTCAGTTTCACTCAATTTCCATTATTCCTTTACAACTAACTAAAGCGAGCTAAAATCTAGTAGAAATCCAAGAGATAAGTCATGAAGCATCAAAAAAAAAAAGGGGGGGGATCAGAAAATTCTAACGGCAGTTTCCTAGGAAAAGGAGTTCTAAAGTAGACAACCTAAGAAGTAAGTGCTATTGTTTTGTCCATGTTATATATGAGGAAATGGAAACACACACAGGTCTGAGTGAGTAACGTGCCCAAGGTCATGAAGTGGAAGAGCCAGAAACCACATTTCAGTTGGCTCTGGAGTGCTTGCTCTTAACCACTGTGATATACTAAATTAAACCATTTCTCCAAATTTATCCTAAGCAGGATTTGGGGGTTTTTATTTTTCTTCTTCACAGACTTCTGTATTGTTCCAAATTTTCTATAATATTATTAATTTTATAAAAGAGCTTATCTTATATATTGCTCTAAATACATCACCAGCTGTGGCTCTTTTCTTCACTGTGTATGCATCCAGATATCATGAAACATATGTCTATTAGAACAATATAACTGAATTTCATTCCACTTGTGCTGTTTCATTTCATCAACAGGACACAGCTCTATTTCCCACAAGCTGAGAAGAACTCATGACTTGAGAATGATAATTCTGAGTGATAACATGTGAATGTTTTCTGAACACCTGGGTCCTAGGATGTGGGGGATGGAAAACAGAAGAGAACTCTGAGGAAAGGGGCAGGGACATCCTCTCACTCCCTTGGCCCCAGACCATGTGTTCTCAGGAAAAATCCAATCAATCTTGAAATCCAATTCAAGAGAATGAGGGGCCCTTTTTCTCAGTTCTATGGCTATTCTTTCCTTCCTATAAAACAAACAAACAAACAAAAAGAAGTTCTCTACTATAAGAAATGAATTAGATATTCTTCCAGAAAGGGCATAATCAAATAGCATAAAAGGTGCCAGAATTATAGTATGTAACATGTAATCAATTCATGATCAATTCCAAAACAGTGATCCTACAGAAATCCACAGCGCAGTTCAGCAACACAAATATTGCATGCAAGGATTCACCATTAGCTTTGAAACAAGCCAAATTTTTCTGTCTCTCACAAGGGATAATGTACTTTCTCTTGGCAATAAAATATGATATCTAAATTTATTACTGTTGAAGCTAAAGACAAAAAAAAATTTCACTACCAATAAAAAACTTGGAAATCCTCTGAGAGATTTGTTTCAGTGACAGTAGCAATGAATTCCAATAAAAATAAAGAACCTAGTTTTCCGCATATTCAAGAATCAGGAGTATGTGGCTATACCATTCTTTATCCTACTTTCAATAGTGGTTACTATTAACAGATAAATCTGCCCCAGGATATAGTAAATTTAGAGAGCAAATGCCTTTGGTTTTTTGAACCAATTTAAAATGAAATAACAAAAAAAAAATAAAATGAAATAACGTATTTAACCCTCTGGTCATAAAATGTCATACTGACAGGCTATACCAATAAGTGAAAAATAGCTATATTTTATGGGTAACAAAAACTGAGAGAGAGAGAAAGAGACTAAGAAATTTGTTAAGGAAATAGTCATTGGTGACTAAGAGCAGAACCACACTCTATTACATCTCTCAGGAGACTATCCAGAGAAATAAGAACGGGGATATCTACGCATGGGAATTGGAGCCATCCCTTTACCTCTCACGTCAGGAAATAAATACAATGGTTTCCATGTCACTGGCAAGAGAAATCAGGCCACAATATTGATTTTAAAGATATGGTATTTTCCTTACAGAAGTTCTAGGCTTGAATTTATAAAATTTGATTATTATAGACCACCCTTTCTTCTGTAACATCAGTTGTAGCGTAATTACAGTTGTCTCCTACAAACCTTCAAAATTTCTTACAACTTTTATGACGCATATTTTAAATTCTACAGCATACTCATACACGTAAACAGGAAATGTAAAAGAATGCTGAAAATCTATTTTGCTTTCTTATTCAGTGTTTAATTGTACTAGAGATTTACTGAGGACTGTTAGTGCCAAACACACTTGTTTGGTTTTAGTAAAGAAGTTCTCTAAATGATGCATGAAGTTTAATAGACAATTCATTCATCCCTGGCTGCTCCCTCAGCCAGCACAAGACTGCCACCCTGAGACTTCCCCCCACCAATATTCTGGGGATTCTCTTGGTCGTCTTCTCATCTTTCACGATTGACAGATACTTTAGCCTGGAAGACAATTTCAGGTTAGAAATCATGAGCACTTGGAACTTGATGGGATTCATACCCTTATAAGAGAGACCCCAGAGAGTACCCGTGCTCTCTTTCTGCCGTATGAGGATACGAGAAATCAGGGGTCTGCAACCCGCAAGAGGGCCCTCAGCAGACACCACGCCTTGGACCTGCGAGCCTCTAGACTGAAAAATAAATGCTTGCTGTTTAAGCCAGCTAGTCGATGGTATGCTGCTACAGCAGCCTAAACCAAGACAAGTCCTATACCTGAATGCATTATGTAGCATAAATACAACACAGCAGTTTTAAATTTATTGCTAATCCTTGGGAAAGCTTATGAAAATAAAAGCATAATTCTAATTTTAACCAAAGTAACACATTTTGTTGTAAAAGCTCATCCTTCACCTATAACCCTACACTATATCACTGACGTCAAACCTTATTAGAGGAAGCCAAATTTTCTTCTCACTCACATTGTGCCTGCAATTGCTTTTTTGGGAGGCTTATCTAGAACTTTCTAGCTTGTGGTGGCTATTCCAAGGTTATTTTTATCTAATTGTTATGTGCACTGCCAATGATATTCTGATATTTTACTTTTTTATTTTTTAAAAGATTTTTATTTATTTATTTGAGAGAGAGAGAGATCACAAATAGGCAGAGGGGCAGGCAGAGAAAGAGGGGGAGGCAGGAAGAGAAAGGGGGGAAGCAGACACCCCGCTGAGCAGAAAGCCTGATGTGGAACTCGAACCCAGGACCCTGAGATCATGACCTGAGCCGAAGGCAGAGGCTTAACCCTCTGAGCCACCCAGGCGCCTGATATTCTGATATTTTAAATGCATTTTTCTGTCTCCATTTCCTTTCAGTCACAGTCAACGAATTACTTCAATGGCTCTCTCCCCAGTTCATTGGTTCCTAAAACATATGTCTGAATACTTCTCTACAATTCCTACTTTTGAAAATTAATTACAAAAATTTGTTTAAATATGTTTTTGACTCTTTGATGACACTACTCTGATTAAAGTGAGAGGGAAAAAAATCAAAAGGACTTTAGATGAAAAAGTGAACTGAGATTAATAATCTTTTTTATTACCAGCTCTCTATCTTTCTAATTCAGTCTTTTACTTACTTCCTATCTTATGAACTCAAGTTCTTTTTACTCTTTTCTAACTTGAATTTTTCTTGTTATTCTCTACTCTCTAGAATTAGAAAGAACATGTCAAACACAGACAAAATACAATTTTTTATAAGCAGATAGAAAAAATAAAAAAGATGGAAATTTCCTCTTGTTATATAAAATATCAATTAAAATGGGGAAAAATTAACATTCAAATTTCTGAAGAGGAAAGAAAATGGGCTGTAAATTTCAAAGAAAAGTGAGTAATCAAAACAATTCAGTAAACACAACACCTTAATGAGAAACCAGGGCACTTCTCTTGTTAACTATAGAAATCAGATGACAAGTGGGTGTTGAGAAGGTCTTAACAAAACATTCTTCATCCCTGAAGGCAGCTCCAGTGTGTTTTGGACACAAACCCAATGAGATTTTCCACCAATCTGATTCATAAATCCTTCTGTTTAAAACATAAACTAAAATGGCTTTGGTAAACAGCTTAGTCAATCCTGGACTACCAAAAATGGAGGAGGGGGGTGAAGAAGGAAGGTGTGAGGGATGAGGAGAGAGCACAAATGAGAGACCAACTGAAGTAAAGCAATGTTTAGTTACTTGAGTCATACATTTTCCTTTTGGAAAAGGTTCCATGGCAGCCAAGGGCCTAGATTAAATCTCAAAAATAAATCTTGAAATGCATTATAAACAACTCCATCCCCATCTTTCTACCTCTATTATGTAACAGAATAGTGAATTAGACTATACTTTAGAAGAAAGGAATTTGCCCAACTGTGCAAGTAAAAGTAGAAAAAACAGACAAGGAAAGTCATGAGATACAGAGGCAGGATGTTTCCTAACATGTCACACATCAAATGTCTTTACTGGGTTGACTTAAACCCATCCAAGCAAACTGAGAAATACAATACTTACTCTATTACCTCACTGGTTCCGTGATTTTGTAAGAATCAGCGAGAAGTGAAGTTTGTCTTAAATCAAATTTATGTTGTTGGTCCTGCATTCTTTCAAATCATAACAAAAATCTCATGTGATAAGGAAGCTGAGGCTCAGTTAATGATGACAAGAGATGGACTCTGAATCCAGGTTAGGGCAACTTCAAAGACTGTGCCATTTCCACTGCCCCACAAGTGACTCTGATAAAGGCAGTCCTTCGAGAAAAACAGAGTTCTACTCGCAAGCATGAATTTTCTTTCTTAAAACAATAAACCCTCTGTGATTCGCTGCTAAATCTACTCGTGTGATTTTGATACACCAATTAATAGCCTTATAACTAAACAACAATAGCATGCATGTTTATGTATGCTATCAAGCTCAAATACAGTAAAAGAATAAAAAGGTCATTTTCCTTCATTAAAGGAATTTATTTTCTATTACTGTTCTGTATAGAAACAAGATATTGAATACAAGCTATTTACTACTAATAAAACCTTAAAAATAAGCACAGATACCCCTGTTCACTACTACTTGCTCACTACTTGCTCACTACTACAACCACGATGTCAACATGCAGCACAGTGTAAGAGTTCACATCTGACATTAGCAAACTAGGCACACCCAATGTGACCTGCTAGCTTGGACCACTGCAGTTACCAGCTTCACACTTACTAGAACCAAGCTGCAGCCGTAACTGTTTAAAGAGTTCTCGTGGCTGCACAATGGTATTTAGTAAGTCTCTAACTGAATTCATAAAATATTTCTCTAGAGTGGATGTGGTTTTCCCTACAGGGAAAAAAAATACTTCCCACATCTAAGATGATTTTTCACTTTGAAGTGCTTCACCTGAAACATCAAGCAAGTGTTTCGCTAATGTGTCTCACTCAGTCATTCACTCAACACACACCCACTAAGCCTGCAACGAAGGACAAACCACCTACTGGGGACTGTGGTGATAGCCTGTGGAAGAAGCAGCAGTTCTGTCAGCTAAGAGGTTCCGAGCTAGTAAAGAAGATACCTACTAACAACTTGTTGCAAACATTAAGCACATACACTCAGTATTAGAGGAACAAAAAGAGTGGTTGGTTTCTCAAATGTAAATAAATGCTGGTGAATTCTGATTAGTGGAGTGAAGAAAAAGACTGCCAAACCCCAGGATACATGGGATTATCATACATACCCCCAATACTGAAAAAATACTAAAAAGTAATTTTCCTGATATTTAGGGGGATAAAAAGAAATAACATCTTAACATGAGGCTAACAATAGAACACTGGACAGTAATCCAGATTCATAAAATGGTGGTTTGAAATATAATAGCTAATACAATAGCTACAATAACCCTAATTCATATTTTATTTATTTAGTTTCTGTATAGGTCACTAGTAAATATGTAATCTGAAGTGGGAAGCTGGGACCATGTTAAGAGCTGGAAGAGGATTATTTTATTACTCTAATATGACTTATTAGGCTCATCACTACTACTACTTAGAAAACTGTGAAATGAAACAAAATAAAATTACTTAATAACCAGTTTTTCTTACTAACGGTTTCTGAATTCTCATTATCCAATGTTACAAGAAACATAATAAAAAAATAATCCTAACTAAGGTTAAAAAAAAAACAACTGCATTCTCCATCATTCTCATGTGAGGAAAAGGGTTTCCACAGGAGATCTATACAGAACAAATTCTTCTGTATTTTACTGACTTGGTCTTTGGGTTTTGAATTTGTGTGAAGAAATATAAACAGAAATGATACATTAAATCATAGGTACAGCATTTATGAACCACAGAAAACTTGTTCCCCTGCATTATTTCAGTTAGGTCTTATTTAACGAAGGAGCAAAGAGAAGAAAATATCCTTTGTAATATTCCTGAAAACTCCAGTAGAGTTACTTTTATAATCTATTACATTATAATCATCTAACATAAAAATGTCAAAGAGTTTCTAGTCTTCTTTAGTCAGAGTCAATTTCTCTTCTTTACTGCAGATAAATAAAAACTAAGCTGCTTTAATGGTCAACTTAGCGTCCTGCTCAAATTCGTGACTGGAGCTTGAGATGAAACCCAGCTAATTTTAAAGCAGTGTATTTTAGTAATGCGAAACTTGCTGGTTGGCATTAATACAATATGCCTTTCCAGTTAACTGTCTAAGATTTGAATTCATTGTTTTCCCTGTGTTTGAAATTCAACATAAAGAACTGAAATATCCCTTTAGGACAGGTAGGTTTCTTCTTTCCCTTTCTATTTCTCTCTCTCTCTTCATCTTTGTTAAAGTTATGAGTATTTCTGTCACTACTACTTAAGAATACTAACCCATTCATTGGATTAACAGTTAAAAGATTAAAAAGGGTCGGATAATGAAGAGTTTGTCTCCCTCACATTCTGACCCACAGGGTCCTCAGTTTTCTCCTCGGAAGCAACCACTGATAAAGGCTTCTTCTGTATAATGTCAGGGTCACACACGCACGCACACACGCACTCATATACACTCACAAACGGTTATAAGCATTTGGCATTTTTTTACCTAAATCATAAAATAACATACATACACATACATTTCTGCACTTGCTCCCTACCCCAATTCCTTAACAATGTATCTTGGAAGTTGTTTCAAATTACTACACATGGAGCTACTTTCTTTTTGATAGGTGCATGTATAGAACTATATAGAACTCCGTCATGCAGATTTAACATGATTCATTTAAATCATCTCCTGTGGATAGCTGTTTCAGTTGGTTCTGGTCTTGTGTTATTATAAACAACGGTGCAGAGGCGCCTGGGTTGCTCAGTCATTAAGCATCTGCCTTCGGCTCAGGTCATGATCCCAGAGTCCCAGGATTGAGCCCAACATCAGGCTTCCTGCTGTGTGGGAAGCCTGCTTCTCCCTCTCTCACTCCCCTTGCTTGTGTTTCCTCTTTAGCTGTGTTTCTCTCTGTCAAATGAATAAATAAAATCTTAAAACACACACACACACACACACACACACACACACACACACACACACAAAACAATAGTGCAATGACCATACAAGTAGATGTGCACAACAAATTCTTAGAGGTTACACTGCTTCTGCAGCAAAAAGTATGGTCATTCTTGCCAAAATGCATCCAACAATTTGGCATTAGTAGACTACAATGCTTGTTTCCTCCTATCCCTCCAAACAAACATTTTATATTTGCTAATCTCATAGGTAAGAATTGGCAGCTCATTGTAGTTTTGTTTTCGTTGACTATAAATGAGGTATAGCACCTTTTTCTTCTATGTAAATGACATTAATTTTGTTTCATTGAACTGTATGCCTTCCCCTATTTTTTAAGTTTCTGTTAATAAAACAACATATGCACATAGTATAGAGTCTATTAGTTTCGTAAGACTTGTTAATATAAATGGTAATCCCTAGCCCTCCCCTTCTAACACTGTTCTTCCCTAGGAACATCTACTTTTATCTCTCTTAGTCAATTCTTTTGGTAGTTACAATCAAATCTTAAATAATATGATTGTACTGATATTTATAATTTTTCCCATTTTAGATACCATCTTTGACTTTTCTCTAAAGAAGATGATAATTTGATTCTTTCTTCCTCCATTACTACCCGAGATGGTGCACAGACACTTCCTACTCTCTCACAGTCCCTATTTAGTTCCATAGTAATTTTGGTATGGATAAGCAATATTGTGACTACGTGTGCTAGGTAGAGTGCAGCCACACAGTGAATCCTATGCAGAATACAGCACCATGGTCAGGAGGAGAGATCCGGAAGGCAGACTGCCTAGGTTCTAATCCTATCTTTGCCATTCACTAGCTCTCTAGGTATTCAGACAAGTTACTTAACCTCGCTATGCCTCAGTTTCTTTACCTGTAAATCAGCACCTTGTGGATTTTCAAAGATTAAGAAATTCACATATACAAAGTGCCTAATATGTAGAAGGTGCTATACAACTATTCTCTATGTCTTGAACTACATTTTTGTTTTTCCTATAGTTGTTGCCTGATTATTCATTTGTTTAAATTTCTACGTACTTACTGTTAACTCAATCCCAAAGTTGCTTCAATCCTAAATTTGCTATTTAAATTCATTCCATTATATTAATTTTATCTTCTTGGCGAAGTCTTTACTATAGCCTTCCAACTACTGTAATCTGAACTGGTTGCCCTCATTTTACAGTAGGTAGAGTTGTTTAACTCATTTCTCGCTATAGTGTTTTCTAAGGGGTCCCTTTGTCTCCCCTGTATTGGATCTCTTATCCTATATTACACATTCTACTTACTCTGGTGAAGAATATATTCCATTAGCTTTAGGAGAAATTATGTGTAGGAGGCAATTTTTTGTTTAAATCTTGCATGTCTGAAAATGTGTATTTTATTCTCATGTGTGTATACTAGCTTATAGCTAAACATAGAATTCTAAGTGGGAAGTTATTTTCCTTCAGAAGTTTGAGGACACTCCTCATTGTTTTCTAGTTTCTGATGTTGCTGATAGGAAGTCTCATGCCATTCTGATTTCTTTTTTTTTTTTTTTTTTTTTTTTTTTTTTTTTTTTTTTTTTTTTTTTTTTTTTTTTTTTTTTTTTTTTTTTTTTTTTTTTTTTTTTTTTTTTTTTTTTTTTTTTTTTTTTAAGATTTTTATTTATTTGACAGAGAGAAACACAGTCAGAGAGGGAACACAAGCAGGGGGAGCGAGAGAGGGAGAAGCAGGCTTCCCGCCGAGCAGGGAGCCCGATGTGGGACTCGATCCCGGGTCTCCGGGATCATGACCCGAGCCGAAGGCAGTTGCCCAACCAACTGAGCCACTCAGGCGCCCGCCATTCTGATTTCTAATCCTTAGAATATATTATCTGTTTGCTCTTTCTTCGGAATTTTATAAGACTGTCTCTACGTCAGGATGCCTGGGTGGCTCAGTCAGTTGAGCATCTGCCTTTGGTTCAGGTCATGATCTCAGGGTCCTGGGATCGAGCCCCACATTGGACTCTGCTTGACAGGGAGCCTGCTTCTCCCTCTGCCTGCCATTCTCCCTGCTTATGCTTTCTCTCTCTTTCTGATAAATAAATCAATAAAAATATTTAATTTAAAAAAAGAGAAAAAAAGACTGTCACCAAAGACAAATTAAAATCGAAATTTCCCCCAAATGTGCCTTGCTATAGGAAGCTCTTTCAATCTGGAAACTCCTATCTTTACTTATGGGAACTTTTCTTGAATTATTTTGTTAATGATTTCCTTCCCTTGTTTTTCTTTTTCTGGAACTCATTGTTTTGATGTTGGGCTTTCTAGACTGGCTCTCTAATTATTTTATCTTTTTTTTTTCCTTTACTTTCTGGGATATTTCCTTCTTTTCATCTTCTAATCTTTCTCTTGAGTTATATTTGTTACAATTTTTTTCAATACATGGAAACTCTTTGGCTTTGTACCACATTCAGTTTTCATCTCATGTACGTGGTATTTTATCTGTCTGACAGTGATGCTTTTTCCTCGAGTTTTCTATTCCCTGGCTGTCTCTGCTCCTCCAAGTTTCTTTTATCCTTTTGTTGGTTTTGGTTTTTCTCTTTCATGCTGGAGGCTTTTCTCCAGATGTCTACTAGTGTTGGCAATGTCCGTATCTTGATATCTTTCCTCTTAGGTTGGTTAAAAAACCCAAATGAGGGGCGCCGGGGTGGCTCAGTTGGTTAAGTGACTGCTTTCGGCTCAGGTCATGATCCTGGAGACCCAGGATCGAGCCCCACATCAGGCTTCCTGCTCGGCAGGAAGCCTGCTTCTCCCTCTCTCAGTCCCTCTGCTTGTGTTTCCTCTCTAGCTGTGTTTCTCTCTGTCAAATAAATAAATAAAATCTTAAAAAAAAAAACAAAACCCAAATGGTACTCCTCCAGTCTCTTGCCTGAAGGGTAAAGGCAAGTGAGGAAAGCAGATGGGAGGGGTGGTCTCATCATTCTGTCTGTAGATGTTCACTTAATTTCCTTGTATTTGGTAAAGTGTTCTGTGCTCTCAATTTTGTCTGGTATGCCCCAATCCAGAGACTCTTGGATGCCTACCCACCCACTGCCCCGCCCCACCCCAGGGGGAAATTAACCTGCAGTCTTAGAATAGAGGCAGGGGTGGGAAGAGTAATTGTTCAGTGGACTGGGGAAGAGGAGACCTAGGGATCTACTTCCATTTGTTCCTTCTACCAGCAATTCCTGAGCTATTTAAAGATTCTGTAGAAAAAAATCAGGTTTGTTTTTAGCTTTCTTCATTGCCAGACTAAGATCTGGCTTTCTGAAGTCAGCTAGGTTATTTATCACATTCCATTCTCTTTTCAGCTTTCAATTTATTGTTTTTATTATCATTTTGTCTGGTTGACTTCTTCCCTCTCATTGTCCTTATCTTTCAAGGTCCATATCTTTAAAAGAAAATCCCTTTACTATCTAGTTATAGTGGGGTTTCTGGAAGGAATATAAATAGATGCTTAGGTTCAAACCACCTTTTTTCTTCCCAGAAATCCAAGACTCTAAAAACCATTCCTGAATGCTCAGCCACTCAGTCCTCCTCCCCGCTCAATTCTCCAAACACCCACTCTGGTGTGCTATGATTAATACTGCATTAGGACTAATCCTAGAGGCCCCTCACCTGGGCATCACATGTTAAGAGGATTCTACTCTAGTGCTCTTGGGCACAGATCCCCATAGACCTTGAAGGTATGGGCTGGGCTGTACTGAGTTGCATGTACATGGGGCTTCTCATGATGTGGAACCAAATTTGGAAATTCTAGCCTGGAATTCCAGATTGTTACAAAATATACAGTCAATGTGGAGGCACACGATCTACTTTATTTTGGTATGTTAAAAGAAAAAAAAGTTTGTTAGAGATTAACTTAAATATTAAGACCATAGACTATAGCTTTGTTTTTTTTTGTTTTTTTTCTTTTAAAGATTTTATTTATTTATTTATTTGACAGAGAGAAACAGAGCTAGAGAGGGAACACAAGCAGGGGGAGTGAGAGAGGGAGAAGCCGGCTTCCAGCCGAGCAGGCAGCCCGACGTGGGGCTCGATCCCGGGTCTCTGGGATCATGACCTGAGCCAAAGGCAGTCGCTTAACCAACTGAGCCACCCAGGCACCCCTAGACTACAGCTTTGTAATAAACATAGCAAGCAGCTGGTCCACAGCTCAGTGTTGACTTCCTTCATGGTTTCTCCATCTTCCCCTTCTTCTGACTTTACAACAACCCAGACAATAGCTTATACAAATGACCTACACAATCAGAAAAGGAATCCCTCATTTAGGAACTTCACTGCCATCTGCTGGAAATTTTATGAAATAGCTACAAATCAATAACCTGAACCTAAACCTGGTTGTTAGGCAATTGCAAGCACGGAGAGGTGAACAAATCTCTGCCATGCCAGAATGAGGATGGGGAGGAGGATAAAAAAAGAAATCGGGAACCCAAACTTGCATTTACAAGTCGAAAGGAACTGTGATCTGGCACCCTGACTTAAAATGAAAACTGATTCCCTCAGAGAAAAAACTGTTCTACTTACCTAAATCCAGCTCATAAAAATAAAATAAAAACTGGCTTTAGTAGGTTAGCCTGAGAACTTAAGAACTAGTTTTTATTTTATTCGTACTAGTTTTGAGTTCCAAGTAACTTCCAAAAGAAATTTAGGAATGTGTTCAAAAGTAACTGGCATTTTGGAATTCAGTTGGCTAACAAATGCAAGCTACTTCCTTCCAATGGACAAACCTGATTAAATCAGGTTAGTAGGCAAGTCAGTTCTGTTATGATGCTTGCACTGAAAATGTGAATGTTACGCCTCAACTGACATAACAGGGCACAATCTGTGATTATGTGAATTTCTTTGTTTGTTTATGCGTGATTTCATCTGTGAGAAACATTAGGTGAACAAAGAACGCTGCACCCAGCTGAAGCCAGTCATGGAAGAGTAACAAAATGCTTGTACACATACATACCTCAAACCCCCACCAGCTACATCCCTTCATGGCATGTGCTAAAAGCCACACTCATCCACATCTTGTGTAACGACAATCTTCTATTCAGTATCCAAAAAACCTCTTTCCATCACTTCACAATCAATTTATAAACTACTTCAATGCCTACTACTACAAGTAAATTTCTCAGATTTTCTTTCAAGGTGAAGTACTATATTTATTGTAGTATTTATATACCTTGCAACCATTTAACACATGTAAAAATATGCTACCATTTTTATTTCATTCCTATCCTTTTTAATGTGTTATTGACCAAGTTTTTTAGTATAGTGCCTCTAATCACCTTCTTTCCTAAGCCCTGTGATTTTTATTGTGCAATTTTGCATAGTGTTGTGACTTTTAGAAATACATGTCACATTACAGAACTCACTGTACGTGGCTATTTTAACCTACAATCAAGCCCATTCTTCTAGAATATTATCATCGGCATTACCTGCATATCTTATAGAATCTTACAGACTTCAAAGAATTAATATACACTGGCTCATGGTTTTTTAAGAAAGCTCAAAACTACCTAACCAAAAGCTTCCAGGGACATCATTTCAGGGTCTTCCATCTTAATTATCCATAATATTTTTGATAATTCTTGAGCTCATTTGACCTCTCCTCAAATAATGTATCACTGAAATTTATAGAGTACAAGTATAAAATCTAGATATTATGCAGCTTTCTTAGCATAAGCTTACTTACCAAATATTGATGATGGTAGTCTTAATTTATTGAGACATTCCAAAATAAAAAACCAAGGGCTGCCATTACCCACTGAATTTTAACATTCTGAGCTAAAAATATCAGGCTACTGATTTCTTTTCATAACTGTATTGGTCATTTAAATATATATTACCCTAACGTGCAAGCTCTGCCTTTATTGGTTTTATATACATAAATACATATTATAAATCTACTATGTGTCATAATATATAATATTACTTATCACATATATTTATAAAAGTTTATTTATATTTATACTAGCCAATTTACATTAACCTAAAGCACAAGACCTGTTTTACTGGTTTTATATACATATTATATTTTATATGTTATATTATGCATATTTTATGTGTGTCTAATATTAGCCAATCTAAATATTGAGTACTATGCCATACACAGGAATTATTTATTGGCATTTTAAATTCTATTATTTGAAAAGTGGAAGGATATGTTTTTATATTAAATCTTCATTACTCACATGTTTCCTTCTTTCAATATTATTATTACCACCCTATATATTTATAGAAGACTCTAACAACTGGAAAATATCTCAAAACTTATCTAGATACTCCTGGCAATGTTTTGGGAATAAAATATAAAGTTAGAACTGAGGTTATATTAAACTGAGGTTATTTTAAAAGAGAAAGAAGGTCAGAGTTAGAGCTAAGGTTTGAATAATCAGTAACCTCTAATAATTTTAACTAAAAGAGTTAGCTTTTATAATAATTTCACAAATGGCTTAGGGAGGATATTCTGCTTTAATGTTAATTTTCTTCAAAGTTTCCTCAGATTTTTATCACTCAGGCTAACAAACTTAGCAATCCATAGGTCCAGGGTTGGCTTTTCTTCAATGTTTTTCCAATGTGGTTCCTTTTTCGGTGGTGGTATTTTTAAATTTTTGCTTCTTGATTTACATAAACATAAAAATTGTGGACAGCTAACTTTGCCTCTAAAAGACTTGATACATTCTCTCCTAATTAGGGGCTTGCTAGGGTATATGAAAGGTGTACTGTGTTAGAGTACAATTTTATGTGTATTTATCAAATGCTTCTGCGTTTGGGGGATTCCATGGTAAGGAAGCATACTTACTTATCACAGGCACCATTTTTTAAAAATCTAGAGATTTTGTAAGCAAGACCATTGGGAAACTTTAATATTTTATCAGAATATAATAAAATAGGGGCATGAGACTCTACAGTTTTGAGTTACCAGATGTCCAGCTTTGAATTTGCCAGTTCATTTGAACCTTCTGTCTGAGAATTGAGAAAGCATAGAATTATGGATATTTAGCATTTTCTAATTAAGCCAACTTTTTGGTTATTAAGTTTATGTTTGCATTACATTTATCATGCTTATGATGTTCTCTGCGAACAAGTATTCTTGCTCATTTCAGGTTCCAACTTCATTTTGCCCATCTGAGCATGAGAGCATGAACCTTCCTGTTATGTCAGAGAAATGCTGTAAACAAAATGGACAGTTCCCAGCTCACCTGTGTGCTATCCACCAGCCAGGCATAGACAATATGCGGTACTAGATACAGTTTCTTCCACCAATGTACACTTCATGAAAATGCTGCCCACTGCTCACCTTTCCCCTTTCCCCTAGGTCACAGCATTCTTGGAAGGCATTTGATGGCTTTTCTTTTTTTTATGATTTCATTCATTCATTCATTCATTCATTCATTCATTCATTCATTTTAGGAAGAGAGAGCAAGAGGGTGAGCAGGAGGAGGGGCAGAGGGAGAGAGAGAATCTCAAGCAGACTCCTTGCTAAGTGTGGAGCCCAATGTGGGGCTCGATCAAACGATCCAGAGATCACGACCTGAGTCAAAGGCAGACACTTAACCAGCTAAGCCACTCAGGCCTTTTTTCTTTTTTCTCTAAGTTGAATTCATATAGGTTACACTTACAATTAACCTTTAATAGTTCTAGTTCATGCCGTCAACTTACATACCTCCCAGTATTGTTAGTATGCAAAACCTTAATATCTGAAGAAGTAATTTCCTTTTGAAAATTCAGCAAATCATGCTTTGCATGGTTTGAATTTGAAAAATCTTTGGTGAACGAATTAAAATCTGGATACTGTCACCAGGGGTAAGCAGTTTTTCCAGGTTTTCTAAATCTGGAGATGGGTGCTCTAGAGATGATGTTCATATGCCTTAAGAAAACATCTCATTTTCAGTGGAAAAGAATTTGGCGTATCAAAATCTGTGTCAAATGCCAGTGTATATGTAAATTTTAGTACCACTCCCCACTCTGCTGTCTCATACCCTACACACACTTCTTTTCCCTATGTTTCTGACATTTATGAGGTACTCATCAGTGTAAATTTGCCCATGTTAAACAATGTGTGAGGCACAAATATATGCCTTCCCATATTTTTACCTTCTGAAGTTCTCTAACCAGCTTGAAATCTCTGAAGTACAGTTACATTGGCAGCCACTATGAAAGTTCTTCCCTGATCCTTTACTGTCACAGAGCTCCTTTCTATCTTAAATTCTCTGAAGGAGAGTAAAAGGGGCATGTTCTTCTTCAGATGATTGCCTCACACCTGAAATCAAAGGGTGTACTATAATTTTACATCTGCAAAAATGGATCTGTGTTTGGGGTTCCTTTACGGGAGAAGAACAAAGAGAATCCAGAGCTTGCAAAGTGCAAGAACCACACAAGTCCAGAAGGGTTGCCCCAAACACACTTGATGCAACTGTCTTATTTGAAACAAAATGCTGGATTTTTGTTCTCTTTTCTTTGCAGGTGCTTCATTATCTTCTTAACCTCTACATATTGTTCCAGTCCTTCATCTTCTACCTACACACATTTTCCTGGCGATTTCATTTAACCTCACGGCTTTGCATACCATCTATTGCTAATGGCCTACAATTGCTAGTTCCAATCTGTACCTCTCTCTTGATTTCCACTTGGGTGTCTAATAAGACTGTTAAACTCAGTATGTCCAAAATTGAGCTCCTGGTCAATCTTACTTTCAGATGTGCTCCTCCTAGTCCTTCCCATTTTTTTTTAAGAGATTTTATTTATTTATTTGACACAGAGAAATACAGAGAGGGAACACAAGCAGAGGGAGTGAGAGAGGGAGAAGCAGGCTTCCCGCCGAGCAGGGAGCCTGATGTGGGGCTCGACCCTCAGTCTCCGGGATCATGACCTGAGCTGAAGGCAGTCACCCAACCAACTGAGCCACCCAGGCGCCCCCCAGTCCTTCCCATTTTAAAAAAATCACAATTTCATTCCTCTAGCTGCTTTATCCAAAACACTTCACTCTTCTACTTATGTCCCACATCCAATCCAACAAGCATATTCTGTTGGCTCTACCTTCAAATCCAGCCCTTCCACTACAACCACTGTGGCCCAAGTTCTAGCATCCCTTGTATAGATTATTGCAGTAGCGTTCAAACTGGTCTCTGAACTGTCATTCTTGCATCCTTACTCATAAACTAGAGAAGCCAGTGGCTCCCCATCTCACAGAGTAAAAGCCAAAGCCCTTATGATGACCTACAACACCATCATGATCTGCTTGTCAAAGAGCTCAGTGATGTCATGATCTACTACTCTCCCCCCCTTGTTCATTCCATGCCAGCATCACTGCACACATTCTGTTCCTGTAACACTTCAAGCATTCTACTAGCTGTTCCTCTGAGTGGAACACCTTACCCTCCAGTATCCACATGCCTTACAGTCATTATTTTACCAGATTTTTACCCAAATGTCACTTAATAAGAGATATTAATTGGTCACCTTAGCTAAAATTATACTTCCTTGACACTTCCTATCCCCATTCCCTACTTTATTTTTTTCTTTGTACTTAACAGCATGTAGCAAGCACAGCATATATTCCACTTATTGCCTTTGCTTATTGTATGTCACTTCTCAATAGAATGTAAGCTCCACAAAGGGACAGATTCATTTCTATTTTTTTCACTGTTAAATCTTGTGTGCCTAGAAGAGCATCTGGCACATAGTTGTCATTCAATAACTATCTGCTGCATAAATGAAAGGGTTTTTAAAAAAACAAAAAATAATAGTCATACCATATACCACAATAACAAAACGTACTCTGATTAGTCATCAATAATCTATCTTCCTAACTACATAAGAATCTTCCAAAGGCAGAAGTCTTATCTTACATCCCTTTTTCATTCTTAGGGATTACGACAGAATGTTACATACACAGCAACTACTCAATTAAATACTTGACAGCAGAAAATTTTGCCTAAAGACAAATCCCTAGGAGACAAAAGTAGAACAGAACAATTATCCAATTCAACATTAGACTGGCATGTAAGAAGGATGGCTCTAAAAGTACTACTTTTGCCCTCTGGTGCTTATGAGCCATAGCTTCCAGTGCTAATTTAGGATATCCACTCCAAAAATGATCATGGATATCCAGAGTCTGGATGGCTACTGCCCTTGTAGTAACGGACAGAGGTAGAAGGTTGGCTCTGGACTAGACAACTTGGCCACTCATCTTAGTTTATCTCTGAGACCAGTATCTGGAATGGCGGATATTTTTAAAAAATCACCATATAGTTCTCTCTTTCATAAAACTGCAATAATTCTTCAGACTATGATTATACATCCTCAAAAAGTAAGTGACTTTTGTGGGCCAAAGCTCAAATGGTCAAGGGTCCCTGGAGAAGTGGCAAAGAGAGTCATCAACATAATATAACAAATAATGACAGCAAAAGAGGTGAAAGAAGGTGACTCTGAGCCAGTACAAGCCACATAGAACCTGTATATAAAATACAACTAGGCTATAAAATGGTTACACCTAGACAGGTTTGCAATATAATTTAGGCTCACACCTAAACTGGTTTGAACACATGCTAAAGAAGTACAGTGGAGGTAAGATGAGAGGAAATCTTGATTTCTCCAAGAATGACCCAATTAATTTCTAGAAAAGCAACAACTGTTACAGGATAATAATAATAATAATAATAATAATAATAATAATAATAATAAATAATGGATTCAGATTCTAAGAGTTCTGAGTGACATTTAGAAAATGAAAAGAAATTAAGAAAAAAGCAAAACAACAACAAAACCCAACAAAAAACAAAACAAAAACAAAACAAAATAAAACAAAATACCCAACCCAAAAAACCAAACTCTGATTTTCAAAAATACAACCAAAATCACAGAGTGATCCATATTAAACAAGAGAGAGACAATAAATGATTCCATATTATCTACCTATCAAATGTCCATGACTTAATGTCTAGGTTCACCAAGCAAATAATAATACAACAATGCAAAGCACCAAAGCACTCCCTACTTTTCATATTCTTTCATTATATTGAATTGTAATTATGTTTCTTTAAATTTACTTCCTGTCTAATAATCTAAATATCCACTGGCAAGCACACAAATCATCAAACAGTAAAGATAAAAAGTTGTTTTGATATTGATGTTAATTCTTTTGGTGTATAACAACTGAAGTTGTTTTTTTTTTTTTCCCTATTTCTCCCTTCTGTCACCCACTCCAACCATGAATATAACTTACGTGGGACATGCAAAATTAGCTCAGCTAAATTAGCCTGATCTGACATTGCATAAGGCAGCATCAGTAGCTAAGTGAACAGAACACAAACTACCCAAAACCAAGTTTCTACACAACACTGACTCCCCAGTGAATCTCAGTGCTTCAACCAGATTACTTAATGCTCTTTCAAAATTGAAAGCCAAGGAATAAATTCAGAAACAACACTTGACCTGGGAAGGGACAGCAAAGATATGAGCACTCAGATAAATTTTATTTCTGTAAAATAACTTTGTTGCCACTTGGTTGTAAAGAACAGAACTTTCTAATGACTACTAACTGTACGTTAACATACTATATTTATATTTTATCATTCTTCCTTAACAGGAAAAGCAGGATGTTTTGTGTTATTCCAACCCTCAATAACAAGCCCATAAATTACCAGAGAAAAGCTAGGAATTTTTTCCTTTTATTAGCTTACCCAGTTTGGTGGCGCCCTCTGGCGGGTACTCAGGAAACTGGCCCTCGGAAGGGACACTGACGGTTCTCCTCAGGCATCGCCCTTTGGTGGAATCAGTCTGCTGCTCCTGTCCTCCCTCCACAGGAATCTAGTGAACCAAAAGAAAAAAAGATGAAACTTGCCATAACTACCTTCTGATTAAATAATATGTTTAGTTAATAAAGACAGGAGTTTGTAATCATTAGAGCACAGCAGACAAAGCATAGGAATCAAGTATTTACAATGGTAAGATTATTACCAACCCCTTGTCAGGAAGTTTTTCTTTAAAAAGAAACCTGGAAGATCAGGAAAGGTGAGTATGTAAATTAGCTTGCACGACGGTACAAGTCATATCCAGGTGTGTACCTGCTTTGGGAGCTCTGAAAACAAAACAAAACACCCACACAAATAAAAGATTCTTTTATATCAGAAACTCGTTCACAAGCTCCAATTCTGGCCAAAGCTCCTGAAGGTAAATGGAAATCAAAGCCAACCAGAGACACTTAGCTCCAAAACTCAATCAAAAGAAAGTTTTGTTATATAAAAGGAGTAAAATCACCCAAATTTTCTTTAATTTTATAATTAAGCACTTGGAGATAGTGAATAAAACACATTTCAGTGGAGACTTATATAGCTAATTAGATAAAATGGTGTATTTTCTTCTAAAACGAAGATTAGTTTTTAAAATCCTAAAAAATTTTTGCTTGTCTAATTTCAGGAACATATCAAGTGTTGTTTGTACATTTGAAATAAGAACTATGAATGGTGTAAAATATCTCTAATCCCAATAACTCTCTTAAACCTTACTCACAGGTTATCATTGTAAAGTAATGTGATGACCCAAAGCTCCTTTTTTTTGGTAATATGCTAAAAAGATTAAATCATTTTAGTTCCATGATAGAGGCAAAGACTTTTCACAAAGATAAATTTTACCAGTAACCTTTATCAGAATTAACAATAGTATTAATAACGTCTTAAATAGTTTGGCAAAATAGGTCAGTAATTAAATAGTTTCCAATTTCTTCTGGCTCCAAAACTGAAATGTTAACAAATTTCAATACTAATGATTAGCACTCAGTTCCTACTTTGTGCAAGGCTAAGGAATTTATGTGTGTGACATTACGAGCAAGCCATTTTTATTATTATCCCCTTTTTACAGATGAAGAATCATTTATTTCTCCAAATGATTACAGTGGACACATAGGACGGACATCCACTAATCCTGCAAAATTGGGATAGTTACAGGCTTAAGTGTAATGTGCCTCTTGCCTGTGTTCCAACCCCTATGACTGGGGTCACGGGTATGATAGCAAGGGAAACTCTCGGTGTTATGGAGAATCTGAAGGGAAAGTCCTATTGTCTTCATAAAAACTGAAAGTTTGCACACTCTCTAAAGGACCAAAATTCCTGTAACTATGGTTACCACATGGACACTGAGAAACCACAAAGGAGAATGAAGAAAGGTAAAATTCTAAAAAATAAGGGGAGACCAAATAATAGCATCAATAAAGACATGAACTCTTCCAAAAGTACTCTGTGACGTGAGCTTACAAACAGTAAGCTAAATCATCCATCCCTTTCAGGATAGAAATTGTATTATCTCTATCTAAATAATTAAAAGAGTAATATCTTAGATAACTCCTTCCTAGTAAGAAAGGCAAAAATATATTCTCTACTCGCCTTCAAAGAAGGATGGAATGGGGGTAAATTCTGGAAAAATACAGTGAATCTTGAAACAAACAGATGAAACTAAACACAGACATTTTGCTATAGCTCTAGACATGTCTATTATCTGAAATAATAAAGGCCTGAGCTACACAGAAAAAAGACAGTGGTTATTTTTTTTATATTTTAGGAAGGAAGACCCACAATGGTCTTTTCTGAGGAAATGTATAGTGACCATATCCAGAAAAAAGAAGGAAATGGCTTTACTATCATATACTTTGTCTCTAACATTATCTAAGGAAGAGAAAAATAAAATATATCAAACTTCTTATATGGGACTAATATTTACTCACACAACTGTTTTGTCAAAGTTTTAATGTAGATTCTTTGCTTCACATTCTTGAAACTTAAAATATGATCAAAGGTTTTATTCAAAGTATCACTCTTAATCGGTTAGAGCCTTTAACCTCAGACTCAGGATATAAGAGAGAACAGTGTTGACTTATTCTAAACCTGAATTTCCCAAGAATATTTTACTTTTACAATACTATCGGTTGATTCTTACCTAAAATATTTTTTTAAAACCTATTGATCTACTCTTTGAAAATTATAGGGACTATATTCCAAGTATCTTCAAATGAACTAAGCTGGAGTTCACTAATCTTAGAACACAGCCAGAGAATCAGTTTTAGAAAGTCAATTTTAGAAAAGCAATTTTGTTTGGATTGTCCTCATTTAGTTTACTAGTTCACATTTGCTTGTTTATACTGAATAAGTCCTTAAATATTACATACCTTCTTGTTTTCAAAACATGAGAGGAATTTTTCTTTTCCTTTTCCTTTTTTTTTTTTTTTTTTTAACCTCTTTGCCTTTATACTGTGCTTCTAAATGCTCTTTTTCCTCAGGGAAGTGGGGAGGATGGGCCAAGTGCTTTAATTCATTCCATTTTAAAGATTTATTTATTTATTTGAGAAAGAAAAAGGGTGGGGGAGGACCTGAAGCAGACTCGGCGCTAAGCATGATGCCCGACGCAGAAGTGGATCCCAAGACGGTGAGATCATGACCTGAGCCAAAAACCAAGAGTCAGAGGCTTAACCGACTGAGCCCCCCAGGCACCCCTTAATTCATTCCATTTTAGATGATGAAAGAACATAGTAAGGAGTAAATGGCACCTAAGATATGTTAATAACAAAGTCAAACTGAATCTCCTAGTCCTCTTTGTCAGTTCCAAACCATCCTTGACAACGAAGAACAATATGACACAAATAAATCAGGTTACTTAGAAAAATATTATATATAAATGTATACCTCTATATTGTCTGTAAAATCCCCTTTTGTTTTGTTTAGAATTACATAGAAATTAATCTAGATTTCAATCTTAGTACATACATATTACACAGACAGTCAAGTACAGTAAAAAAAGATCATACTATTAGTATGAAAAAAAGAAAGCAGTCCTGGGGCACTGGAGCCATGGCTGGCTCAATCGGTAGGTAGAACATACAACTCAAGGTTGTGAGTTCAAGCCCCATCCTGGGGGAGTGGAGCCTACTTAAAAAAAAGGAAAGAGGGGTGCCTGGGTGGCTCAGTCATTAACAGTCCACCATCGGCTCAGTTCATGATCCCAGAGTCCCGGGATCAAGACCCGCATTGAGCTCCTTGCTCGCAGGAAGCCTGCTTCTCACTCTCTCACTCTTCCTGCTTGTGTTCCCTGTCTAGCTGTGTTTCTCTCTATCAAATAAATAAAATCTTTAAAAAAAAAATATTTGTGTCTCTATCAGGTATTTACCCTAAAGATACAGATGCAGTGAAAAGAAGGGCCATATGTACCCCAATGTTCATAGCAGCAATGGCCACAATCACCAAACTGTGGAAAGAGCCAAGGTGCCCTTCAACAGACAAATGGATAAAGAAGATATGGTCCATATATACAATGGAATATTACGCATCCATCAGAAAAGATGAATACCCAGTTTTTTAGCAACATGGACAGGACAGGAGAAGATTATGCTGAGTGAAATAAGACAAGCAGAGAAAGTCAAATATCATATGGTTTCACTTACTTGTGGAGCATAAGGAGTAACATGGAGGACAGTAGGAGAAGGAAAGGAAATGTGAACTGGGGTAAATCAGGGAGGGGGATGAAACATGAGAGGCTTTGGACTCAGAAACAATCTGAGGTTTGTGTTTTTTTTTTAAATGATTGTTTTAAAGGGTTAACACTACTTTTTTTTTTTTTTAAAGATTTTATTTATTCATTTGACAGAGGGAAACACAGCCAGAGAGGGAACACAAGCAGGGAACAGAGGAGATAAGCAGGGGGAGTGAGAGAGGGAGAAGCAGGCTTCCCGCCGAGCAGGGAGCTCGATGTGGGGCTCAATTCCGGGTCTCCGGGATCATAACCTGAGTCGAAGTCAGTCGCTTAACCAACTGAGCTACCCAGGTGCCCCACAATCTGAGGGTTTTGGAAGTGAGGGAGCTGGGAGGATGGGTGAGCCTGGTGGTGGGTATTCAGGGCACAAATTGCATGGAGCACTGGGTGTGAATCTTAGAACACTGAAAAAATAATGTAATAGAAAAGATAAAAAGATACATGGGGGAAAATGTTCGTGTCTAATATTCTTAGGACTTTTCAAACCTTTTAAAGAAAAAATAAGTACTTCCTCAGCTGTCTTAGCTCCTTAAGTAGTGGCTGGTCAAAGCAAGTGCATATCTAAGCCCTAGCATCAGCATCACCTGGGAACTTGTTAGAAATACACATCTTCAGGCCCTACCCCTAACCTACTGAATCAGAAACTCTCGGGGTACAGCCCAGAAACCTGTATTTTAACATGCCTGCAACTGATTCATAGGCTTATTAGGGCTGAGAATCACTGCCCTAAGGTGTTGTTTCTTTCCTTCTTATCCTGGCTAAGCTTCTTAAAGTGTCATCCATGAAAGGTTCTCAACCTTGGCTGCAAAATTATAATCACCTAAGAGAGCTTTCAAAAACACTGACACCTAGACCACTTCGAGACATGCTGAGTTCAGGGGCTGGAGCACAGCCTGGGTACTGAAATTTTTAAAAACCTCCAAGGTCACTCTTAATGTGCAAGCAAAGATGAGAACCATGAATCTATTCTCGGTCCCTCCAGCTCTTATTCACTTATTAATCCTTGACCACCAGTACTAAGCGGTGTGGAGGGATAAAATATGGAGACATAAATAAAAAAACTTAGTTTTACTAAATCTCAGCTTCTGCATTTCTGAGGTGTGATCTTTCTGGTCTCTCAAGCTGGATGCCTCGGGTGGTAGGACTCCCAAGAGGTCTCTCACTGGCAGTCAGGTCTCTGTGATGGCTCAGTACAACCACTAGTATCTCCACTTTGTTCTCAACACTTCAGTCACTCTCTGAAAAGCTTAGGTAGTTTTGCTCTGAGCATGTATAGTCCGGCCCTTGGCCAAAGACTTCCCAGTATCCTTTCCTGGAGATTCTAGCACCTTCACCTGTAGAACTCTGCTCTCTGCCTCCTCAACACTATACCTGGACTTCAGATAGAGGAGTACAGTTGGGAAATAGTACATACCCGACAGTAAATGCAATGGAGATGATCACTGTCTTTGTCTGTGTGTTGTCCAATGTTTGAAAACATTATATATAAATATATATCATCTCTAGTTTTATGATTTTTGTTTTGGTTTTTTGGTGTTTTCTGCAATGGGAAGGCTAGTCTTGTACCAGTTAGTCCATAATGACCAAAACCTCTTGTTATCTCTTATCCAAACTACTAATGAGGTCCCTTCATTGATGATGTTCTGCCCCTTAAATCTATCCTTTATATTGTCATCAGAGTATCTCCAAAATGCAAATCTGATCATGTCATTGTGAGGCTTAAAGCCCTTCAGCTGTTCTTTCACCTCCAGTAGTGGTTTTTGAAGGCAGGACAGCATGTTTGTGTGTGAAGTATGCGATGGCAGGGAGGTAGCTCTCTGCTTCAACGAGTGGCATAATCCTGAAAGTATCTGCTACACAGGGCATCTGCATAAGCTTTTCCACAGAGAAAAGGTTCTGCTAAAAGAGTGTGTAAAACTTCTATCTTACAGAGCAAGTGCAACTCCCTAACACAATATACCAGGTTTTCCACAATCTGGCCACTGCCTGAGTGTCCGGCTTCATTCAGACTTTACTTTCTTGGAATAGCAAATTGCTTGCATTTCCCTGATATATTCCCTATTCTGTAGTTTAGTGCTTTGCTTAGTTGGTTCTCTCAGCCTGAAATATCTTTCCTCACTCTCTTTTCTTGTCTATAACGGCCAAGCAAACTCCTATTCATCTTAACGCTTAGGACAGGCATTACCTCTTCCAGAAATCTTCCCCTTCCACTAATCTCTTAAGGAAGGTTAAGGTAGACCTCCTTGAGATTCCTCCAATAACCGATCTTTCTCTGTCACTACACTTATTACACTGAATTATAATTACTCCTCTGTACAACTAATCCCATCTAAATCAACAACTGGTACCTTACCAGTCAATCTCCAGACCTTAAAATAGCTTCAATCCACAAATGAATGAAAACTTAATAGCTAGATAGGGGCCATGTTAGGCGAAGGGAAAAACATAACATCAATCAAGAAGTCGTAAACCTATGACTTTTGTTTTGTTTTGGAACAGGGAGTAGGCCAATTTAGCTAGAGCCTCTGTAAATGTGGTAGAACATAAAACACCAAAATATATTATGATTCCACTGGAAGTATTTTAATACCAGGTCAAACATAATTCAGGAAGCACTAGAAAACTATTCCAGTTTTTAGATCAGAAGAATGGTTGTCTCTTCATTGGTCTGTCTCCTTTCTACCTCTCCCTTTTCCAAGACATTCTACAGATTAATATTCATAATACATACTTTGATCAAATCTCTTCCTTTCTTTTTTTTTTTTTTAAGATTTTATTTATTTATTTGGCAGGGAGAGAGAGATCACAAAGCAGAGAGGCAGGCAGAGAGAAAGAGGAGGAGGAAGCAGGCTCCCTGCCGAGCAGAGAGCCCAATTACGGGCCTCCACCCCAGGACCCCGAGATCATGACCTGAGCCGAAGGCAGAGGCTTTAAACCACTGAGCCACCGAGGCGCCCAAATCTCTTCCTTTCTTAAGCTCTTCCCTTGCCAATAGCCTTTTAGTGACACAGATTACAGTTCTTTAGAATAAATGAATTTATTAATAGAATTTCATTTTACCAAGTTTATCTGCACTATTTAGCAAATGCCATTTAAAAATATTTGTCTTAAAAAAAATATTTGTCTTATTTCCACAACTAAATTTGCTATGGGGGAGAGAGAGGGGAAGAAACTGTGTTTTATTCTTTGTAACTCCTAACTATGTATCTGCTAAATAATCTGAGTGTGGTTCTGAAGGAAATATGCCATGGGTAGTTTACCACAGGATAAATAATAGTTGATTTTTGGCTGTTTGCACAAAGCCTAAGTGCTATTTTCATCAATATATTGCTTTCCAAAGCAACAAAAATATTCTAAGGCATTTTAAAATTGCATTATTACTACCTTGCTGCTTCTGCCCTACCACCCAGCTTTCAAATTCTAACTACAGAAAGTAGAGTCTGAATGGAGAAAAATGGAGCCACGTTCATCCTTCCTAATGGGTTATTATTGCCAAAAGAAAGAAACTTACAAATTCAGCTTTCTTTTTGTATTTTCATGCCTGCTGTACCCTGAAGGTGTTCATGATTGTCCTCTCTGCCATTTCCCTCCACTCCTTAATCTCTAGTTTATTCGGTATTATCTCATGCAAGCAAAATGGAATTCAAATGGCCTCCTACACCCTCTTTGAACTGGGTTGGTGCCAAGCCAGCTGGGGCCTTTGCTGGCATCCAGGCAGGGAAGTATACTTCATAACACATAAGCAATGTCTATTTGGCACAATTTGCATGAAGCAATTTACTGAACCAATGAGTCATTTCTCAAGGTGATACTCCTGGCAGACTCCTCTTTTAGCATTCTGCCCAGACCTACCCTTCTGTTATACTCTCAAATTGGTAAATGGTGTATTTAACACTCTTCCCATGTATATCGCTCAAGCAGACTTGTTCCCATTTCTGACAGGAAACATGCAGAGTTAAGAGAGAGCACTAAAAGATCCCACACACTGAATACATGAGTGATACTAGACTAAGATAATCCTCCCACATTCCAGCAGTGCCTGGCTAAGGCTTCGGTTTAAATCCTTACAGAACCTCTTAATTATCTTTTGAACACAGCAATAAACACCCTGGTGATTAGCTGATTAAGGTTTAAAACAGCATTTTTAGGTAATTTCAGCAGGAAATTCCTTAAACTCTTTGTTTCAATGAATTCTATATTTTCAATGCAAAATTCCAAAGGTAAGTGTTACACTCTTCATGATAATGTGGGTGAAAAGTAGAAGAATGACAGCATACTCCAATCCGTCCACAAAAAAAGTGGGTTTCTACTCTTTTCCTGTAATGAAATTAACAAGATATTAAGTTTATCACTTAAGTAGCAGGTACAGCAATGGCTTTAATTTTCTTATCGGAGAGACTTAATCCAGTTTCTCCAACTTAATGGCAGAACATACCTGTCTCAAGGCATTAAACTGTCTCTGTATCGGCTTTGTACCCTCATCATCCCTTCATCATCCTTTACCAGGTCTACCGCAATAATCTTAACTCATGTACCTCCTTCTAATCCCTTTCACTCAATTTTCCACATGATCAACAGAGTTACTTTTCTAAGAAGCAAATCTGATGATGTTATTGACCTGTTAAATACCTTTCCACGGTCTAAATGATTTCCAGAATAACATCCAAACTCATTAGCAGGGCCTTCGAGGCACTTTATTATTTGGTTCTTGCCAGCTACCAGCTATTTTTTTTTCCTCTTGTAAACTTTATTCCAAGAATTCTGAACATTTTGCAGTTTGCCAAAAAGATATGTTTCTTGACTTTGTATTTTTTTACATACTGGGAATACTCTTCCCTATTTTCCTCCAGCTGAGCTTCTATTTGTCCCTAAAGACATGGCTTAATCACAAATTTCTCTGTAAAATCTTTCTTGGTTCTCCATTTCACATCACAACCCTCCCAGGCAATATGTCAGTTAATCTTTCTCTTATTGCTTATAATTTTTGAAAAAAAAAATCATTGAGGTGAAATTCACTTAACCTAAAATTAACCATTTTAAAATGAATAATTCACAATGTCTACAGCTATCACCTCTGTTGAGTTCCAAATGATTATAGTTTTTAACTTACTCAATGTGTCCCAAATAAACTACATCTGAGCAACCACAATACTGCACACAAAATAGATGCTCAATAAATAAATAAAAATGAATCAAACATTCAACAATGGAAAAGCACTTATGGATTATTTTTCTCCTTTTTATTATCTGGTTTTAGAAAAAATATGGAATTAAGCCTCATGCTCTGGGAAGATTTATAACATAAAAGGAAAAGATAGAAAAGAAGGTTCATCTCTAAAATTACATTAAGGAAATAGATATTCAGAATCAAAGTTTATAATTTGCCTTTTAAAAAAATCTACTGGACAAATATTTATTGAGAAATTACTTAGGTGTCAGGAACTATTCTAAGCACTGAAGAATACAGCATTGAACAAAAAGACAAAATTCCTGCACTTAAGCTTACATCCTCATAGGAGAAGGGATATAATAAATACAATAAATAATAAATTAATTACAAGGCATTTCAGAAGATGGTAAATGTTATGGGGAGAAAATCAGAGTCAAGTAATTAGATCAAAGTTTTAGATGGAGATATGAGGAGGTATTGCAATTTTAAATAGGTTGGTCAGAGTGGGCCTTATTGAGCAGGTGTGCAGGTTAAGCAAAGAGGTGAAGGAGGTGAGAAAGTGAGTCATACAAATATTTGAGAGAAAAGGCAAGGCGAAGGTCTTGAGGCAGGAACATGCTAATGTGCTCAAGAATCCCAACCATGCCAGAATGGCGGGGATAGAGTGAGTGGGGGAAGTTTCTAGCCTTCAAAACTTGCAAGAATGTCATGATCATTAATGGAGATGGAGATGGCCTCTGCCAGGTTTGGGAGGGAAAATCAGGGGTCCAGTGTGAGGCAGGATTATTATTTCTTCAAGTAGGGGTATGATGGGAGATGGATATATGGGCTAGAAAAGAGAGAGGTATAGGCCTGAGATGTAAAACTAGAGGGTACTGAAAGTCAGAAGACTGGATGAGTTTTTAAAGAAGTGAGGCCTAACGACTGAATTCTGTAGCACTCCCCTGGTAAGATTTAAAGAGAAATCTGCAAAGATGACTCAGAAGGCAGGATGACTCCAGAGAGGCAGGAGGAAAACTAAGAGTACATGAGGTCATAGAAGTCAACAGAAGAAAGTGGTTCTAGAAGCAAGGAGCAATCAACTGTATTAAATGACGCTGACATATTAAGTAGGATGTGCATGGAGAACTGACCCCTAGATTTAGTGAGATGGAGGTCACCAGTGGGCTTAACAAGAACAATTCTGACAGACAGGTGTAAGAATCTCATGGAGCATGTTTAAGAGAGAGTGAGGGGAATGAGGGGAGAGGACTTAGAGACAATGGGTTTAAAATTTTTCAAGAATTTTTATTGTTATGGGAAGCAGAGAAAGAGGTGGTAATTAGAGGCAGGAGTGAGATTAATCATTTAAGATGGAAAAAATAATAACATGCTGATGGGGAATAGAGAGCAAAAAATTAAAGAAATAAAAGAAGCAAGGAAGAATTGCTAGTAATCCATCCTTGACTAGTGGAAAAGTAATGGAATGCACACACGTGGAGGGGCTGATCACTGGACTGTGGACAGGTCAATCATAGTTAAAAAAGACAGATCAGGGTCTAGGGAAATGCTTGCTGGTTGTTGGGTAGACATGGTAAATGGTAATAGAGTATGCAGAAGTTCTCTTCTGGGCGCTTGAACTTTCTCAGTGAAATATGCAGCAAAGTAACCAGCTATAAGAGGGTAATAGAGAAAGCATTCGAATAGAAGAGATGTGGGGGGAAAGTCATTTTATATATTTTTAAAAGATTTTATTTATTTATTGAGAGAAAGTAAGAAACAGAGAGAGTGCATGCACAGGAGAGGTAGAAGCAGACTCCCCCCTGAGCAGGGAGCCTAATCCCAGGACCCCGCAATCATGAATTGAGTGGAAGGCAGATGCTTAACTGACCGAGCCACCCAGGAGTCCCAAGACAAAGTAATTTCAGAAATCATTTTGGACTGTGCTACTGAAAGTGTGGTCCAAGGTCTTGTATAAACTATTACTGTGTACAATAAATAATTTAACAGTGCATAAACTGAGAAAAAGTGTGCCTGATGTGATCAATGGGTTTCTTTCATTGTACAGCACACTTTCCATGAACATGCACAATTTTCATAATTTTATTTCTTCTTTTCCTATGTTATGGTTATTCTGTGTATATTTGTTGAATTATAATTTCATTTTGGTTAAATCTAAAAATTGGGACTTGTGTATTTACATATTTTTAAAATTTCAATTTTCTTAACTATTCATTTTACTGTATTTTGTTCACAATCGGGTGGAGAAAACACTGGTCCTTTACCACACATAGATTGAGAAGCACTAGTTCAGGAGAGTTGAACAATAATTAAGCTAGGAAAAGGTTCTGTGATCATCAAGCAGCATTAGAGGCTCACATGAGGCTTGCAGCCATTAGTTTTAGGACTGTTAGCACGATGGATCTTCTGTAGACACATTATGTTGCATGAAAGCAGGGCAGGATTTAACTGAGCTATTGTGTTGCCAAGTGAGAATGATAATGCATAGAAGGGCAAGGAAACAGAATGGAAGGGAGTGATTAGAATGGATGACCATGGAATTCAGGTTGGGTGAAGAGGGAAGAGAAGATATCAGAGGTCCAAGGAGCAGAAAAGGTTATAGCAACAATGGACCACAGGTCTCAAAAAGACTGAAGGATTGTTGGAGTAAGGGAAAGAGCTACAAAGGCAGAAAGTGATGAGGAGAGTGTAAAACTTGTGCAGTTGAGAATATGAAGAAGTTGTAGCGATGAGGCAGGGTAGAGCAAAGATTCTTGGAGGAAAGAGGTCACGGACCTCAGACCCAGTGTGTTGGAAGAAGCATCTCTGCAGATCTTGGAACCATCATAAGGTGAAGCCAAAGTAGTGTTAAAGATGATGATAATAAGCCAGGAGCTCAAATCAATAAAAAATGAGAAGGACTGACAGGGGGCTGAAAGATGACTCTAAGAGGAGATGCATGATTTGGATTTTTTAGAGAAAATGAGGGAGGGCAGGAAGCAGTCACAGAAGAGGAAGAACACCTACTAAAGGCAGTGTGGTGTGAGGGCTACAGGTGAAAAACAGCCATCACTTGACAGGACCTCGCAGAAGATGGTGTTCTTAAGGAAAACACAGGTTCTCTTGAAACCAAGTTAAGGGATGCCTACAAAGAACAGCTAGAAGAAACAGCTGGCTTTGCTAATGATGGACTGTGAGTTGCAGAGGATAGAGTGATAGGGTTTTAAGAGGTGGTAAAAGATGAGCAGAAGGCAGGGGCAGAAAAAAGGATTTACAGAACCATAAACAGAGTGTGGGAGATGAGGGCTGCCCCATTTGTCCAGAGCTACTGGTACAAAAACAAAGTACGCAAGACATGGTTTTAGAAAGGTATTCCTCGTGCACAGTTATTTTATGAGACAAAGGGGGATCGAGGCCTAGAATATTCAATTACCAGTAATCTTTAATCTTGGTTCAAGATAAGGCATGTTTCTTGACCTTATCCTCTCTATCTTGATGCTATTTAATTTCTTACACTACTAAACTGAATAAAAGGGAAGTAAGGGCAGAAGGACAGCAACTGATCTATTCATATCACTCCTTATTAACAGCCCTGATAAACGCTGACAAAGCAGTTTGGTTAAAATGAACATTTTCAATTATCTGTTTATTCAAACTGAATAACTGGAAATCTTCTATACTAATAGTCATTCTATCAATTTTTACTATGTATTAACTTAATATAAACACAGCAACATACACTAGACTATCCCAGAAAATGCTGACTTTTATTACATTGTTTTAATAAAATAAAACCTGATAATATTAAAATACTGGGAAAGGGTCGTGGGTAGGGAGATAGTAACAAAAGCAAGGTATATTTTTCAATGGTGGAAAAAAAGAATAAGCATTATAGACAGCACCCCAGCTGGGTCTTCACAAGTAAGAACTGCCTATTAAAACACAAGAAACTATAGTTCTCTTGTCGTTATGACCTGGGCTTTACTATATTAAAGACTGCTGAGTAAGAAAAGGAATGGAAAAGAAAAGGGACAGAGAGGGAAGGGAAGAAAAAAGGGAGCTAGGGATCCACAGCTGAGAGCTAAGAATTATATTTTCTATTCACTGCTCCTCCTGAACTCACTTCTCAGGAAGTATGACTTACTAAACTGATATTCTACCTACAGCTTTTTAGGTATTTACCTCTATTTTTTGGCAAGTAATCTTTGTCTTTTCCTAAGCCAGATCTTTTTTTCTCCTTCCCTCCCATTAATCCCTCTTCTTTATCAAGATCATATTCACATTTTTTTATGTGGTGGAGGTGGGGAGTGAAGTGGGGTTATAGATCTTCCAAACCAGAATGATATCAACTCTGTTAAATCACCAATAAGCAAATGAGTTGTTTGGACTTATACACTGTCACAGTTGGAATAAAGTAGTAAATAGTATACGATAAGTTCAAGGGTTTTTTTTCATTTAGAAGGAGAGAAAATTTACCTAGAACTTGATGCCTGTGCTAATTACATTTTATCAGCCTCTCCAGATGTACTCGCTGCCTTTCTCTCCCTTGCTGTATGTTTCAGGAAGTAAACACCATAAAGCACATTAAGAGCAATCTTTTTTCCCCTAGCTTCAAGTTAGGTCGAGCTAGTCGGTAACAACTGGCAAGAAATCAGAAGGCAAGAAAAGAGTTGGCATCTTGCTTCTCCTTTGCTTCTTCCCTGCCGGCCATCTTTGTTTGGGTAGAAGCTGCACTCTTTTGTGTAGCGCCACAGCAACTGCCAAGTAGCCCTCTCCAGCAACCCATTCTCTGGTTTCCAGAAGCACTGCTCCATTCCTTGGCCCTGAAAGTCTAGAGTGATAATAAGCTTTCTGCTGTTACTAGTTTATGGCACTTCACACTCTCTGGTGGGTCCCTTATGCTGTCCATGTCTCTGTCAATAGTTTCTTCATTAAGCCTCTTTCAATTAATTTCTGAGAGTGCCATTTATTACAGTAGCACACTGACTTCGTGTCTGAAAGCCCTTCTGAGCAATTTCTGGAGCCAGGTCTACCCAAACCAATCTGTTCTCACTCCAAATTACTCAACTCAATATCTATTTCGCTATTGTTCAGTGAAACTCCAACCCTGTCTTGTTGAACTCACTCCTTCACGATAACTGGATATCATTATGACACAAGCAACCCTTTAGACTTACAGGTATACCTCAGAGACATTTCAGGTTCAGTTCCAGACCCGAAACAAAGTGAGTCAAATGGATTTTTTTGTTTCCCAAGGCACATAAAAGGTACATTTATTACAAAGCTGTGATCACCAAGACAGCATGGTACTGGCACAAAAACAGACACATAGACCAATAGAACAGAGTACAGAGTCTAGATATAGACCCTCAACTCTAAGGTCAAATACTCTTTGACAAAGCAGGAAAAAATATCCAGTGGAAAAAAAGACAGTCTCTTCAATAAATGGTGCTGGTAAAATTGGACAGCTACATATAGAAGAATGAAACTCAACCATTCTCTTACACCATACATAAAGATAAACTTGAAATGGATGAAAAACCTCAATGTGAGGCAGGAATCTCTCAAAATCCTAGAGGAGAACATAGGCAGTAACCTTTTTGACATCGGACATAGTAACTTCTTTCAAGATACGGCTCCAAATGCAAAGGAAACAAAAGCAAAAATGAACTTTTGGGACTTCATCAAAATAAAAACCTTCTGCACAGCAAAGGAAACAAACAACAAAACAAAGAGGCAACCCACAGAATGGGAGAAGATATTCGCAAATGACACTACAGACAAAGGGCTGATATCCAGGATCTATAAAGAACTCCTCAAAGTCAACAACAACAACAAAGATGATCATATCAAAAAATGAGCAGAAGAAAGGAACAGACACTTCTCCATAGAAGACATACAAATGGCTAACAGACACGTGAGAAAATGGTCGTCATCATTAGCTATGAGGGAAATTCAAATCAAAACCACATTGAAGTACCACCTTACACTAGTTAGAATGGCAAAAATAAACAGGACAGGAAACAACAAGTGTTGGAGAGGATGTACAGAAAGGTGAGCCCTCTTACACTGTTGGTGGGAATGCAAGCTGGTGCAGCCACTTTGGAAAACAGTGTGGAGATTCCTTAAAAAATTATAATAGAGCTACCCCTATGACCCTGCAATTGCACTACTCGATATTTACCCCAAAGATCAGATGTAGTGAAAAGAAGGGCTATATGTATCCCCAATGTTCATAGCAGCAATGGTCACAATCACAAAACTGTGGAAAGAGTAAAGATGCCCTTCAAGAGACGAATGAATAAAGAAGATATGGTCCATATATACATTAGAATATTACGCATCCATCAGAAAGGATGAATACTCAACTTTTGTATCAACGTGGACAGGACAGGAGAAGATTATGTTGAGCAAGCAGAGAAAGTCAATTATCATATGGTTTCACTTACTTGTGTAGCATAAGGAGTAGCATATGGAGGACATTAAGAGAAAGAAAGGAAATGTGACCTGGGATAAAACAGAGAGGGAGACAAAGCATGAAAGACTTTGGACTCTGAAAAACAAACAGGGTTTTGGAAGGGAGGGGGGAGGTTTTGGTAAGCCTGGTGGTGGGTATTAAGGAAGGCATGTATTGCATGAAGCACTGGGTATGGTGCATAAACAATGAATCTTGGAACACTGAAAAAATAAAATAAATTAATTTTTTTTAAAAGTTACATTTACATTATACCATAGTCTATTAAATGTGCAATAGCAGTATATCTAAAAAAACACAATGTACGTATCTTAATTTTAAAATACTTTATTACCAAATAATGCTGGCCATCATTTGAGCTTTCAGGGAGTCATATTCTTTTTGCTGGTGGAGGGTCTTACCTCAATGTTGACAGCTGATAACTGATCACGGTGGTAGTTTGCTGAAGGATGGGGTAGCTGTGGCAACTGCTTAAAACAAGATACCAATGAAATTCGCCACATCTTTGGACTCTTCCTTTCTTGAACAATTTCCCTGTCACATTTGATGCTGTTTGATAGCATTTTACCCACAGTAGAAATTCTTTTATAACTGGGGTCAGTTCTTTCAAACCTTCTGTTGCTTTATCTACTACGTTTTTATAATATTCTAAACGCCATGTAATCATTTCAACAGTCTTCATGACATCTTTTCCAGGAGCAGATTCCTTCTCAAGAAATCACTTTCTTTGCTCATCCCCAAGAAGGAGCTCCTCGTCCATTCAAGTTTTACTATGGGATTGCAGCAATTCGGTCCCACTTCAGGCTCCACTTCCAAGTCTAGTTCTCTTGTTATTTCAATGACATCCACAGTTACTTCCTCCTCTCAAGTCCTGAATCCCTCAGAGTCTTATCCATGAGAGTTCGAATCAACTTTGTCCCCAAACCCCTCTTAATATGGATATTTTGACCTGTTCCCATCCATGAATCATAAGCCTTCTTAATGGCATCTAGAATGGTGAATCCTTTTCAGAAGGTTTTCCGTTTACTTTGCTCAGATCCATCAGAGGAATGACTCAGTATGTGTGGCAGCTATGGTCTCAGGAAATGAATTTCTTAAAGAATAAGACTTGAAGGTCAAAATTACTGTGTGATCCATGGGCTGCAGAATGGACATTGCGTTGTCACAACAGGCATGAAAACAACATGAATCTTGCTATACGTGCCCATCTGGGCCCTGGGGACCAGATGCCTTGTCCGTGAGCAGTCATATTTTGAAAGGAATCTTTTCTCCTGAGCAGGAGATCTCAACAGTGGAATTAAAATATTCGGGGAAACCCTGTAGTGAACAGAAGTGTGGTCATCCTGGCTTTGTTTGTTCTGTTGCCAGAGCGCAGGCAGAGTAGATTTAGCAGGACCCTTCTGGGCTGTGAGGTTTTCGGAATGGTAAATGAGCACTGGCTGCAACTTCAAGTCACCAGTTGCATGAGCTCCTGACAAGAGTCAGCCTGTCCTTGGAAGCTTTGAAGCCAAGTTGACTTGTCCTCTCCAGCTATGTAAGTGTTAGGTGGCACCTTTGTCCAATAGAAGGCTGTTTCATCTACCCTGAAAATCTGTTGTGTCATGTAGCCACCGTCAGGAATGATCTTAGCTAGATCTGCTGGAGAACTTGTTACCGCTTCTGCATTCGCACCTGCTGCTTCGCCTTGTACTTTCATGTACTGGAGGTGGCTTCTTTCCTTCCTTAACCTCAAGAACCAACCTCTGCTGGCTTTAAGTTTTCTTCTTCAGCTTCCTCACCTCTCTCAGCCTTCACAGAACTGAAGAGAGGTAGGGCCTTGTTCAGGAATAGGCTCTGGCTGAAGGAAATGTTGTGGCTGGTTGGAGCCTCTTTCCAGACCACTGAAACTTGCTCTGTCTCAGCAATAACGCTGTTCCAACATTCTTATCACTCCTCAGTTCACTGGAGTAGCACTTTCAATTTCCTTCAAGAACTTTTCTTTTGCATTCATAAGTTGGTTTGGTGCAAGAGGCCTAGCTTTCAGCCTCACTTCGCATTCAACATGCCTTCCTCACTAAGCTTAATCATTTCTAGCTTTTCATTTAAAGTGAGAGATGGTGGAGTCCCTCTTTCACTTGAACACTTAGACGCCACTGTAGGGTTATCAATTGGCATATTTCAATATTGTTTTGTTTCAGGGAATCTCAGAGAAGCCAGGGAAGAGGGAAGAGATGGGAACAGCTGTTGGTGGAGCAGTCAGAACACACACATTTATCTATTAAATTCACCATTTTAGATGGGTGTCACTCATGGTGTCTCAAAATGATTACTAGAGTAACATCAAAGATCACTGATCGTAGATCACCATAACAAATACAGTAATAATGAAAAAGCTTAAAGTGAAAATTACCAAAATGGGACACAGAGACATGAAATGAGCATATGCTAATGGAGATATGTGTCAATAGACTTGCTCAACACAGACTTGCCACAAACCCACAAACTGTTAAAATGTGGTATCTGTCAAGTGCAATAAAGTGAAGCTCAATAGAAGTACTTAATATTTACCATTCAAATGGCCTCCATTTCTATAAATGTCACATATCAAAATGCACAAAAAAATTAGATTTCAGGAATCCGGTCAGAAAAAGAAGTAGCTTTCGTCAGTAATATCCATCTCACCTCCTTCTCCTTGTTGAGCAACACCAACTGGCTGTCTGTGAGGATGCAATACTTTCGTTCCCATGTTGTCGTCTCTGTGTAGGGTGACTGGCCACAAGACAGACGGTGGGTAGGTGGCCCCTTGACATCTGAGTGACAAATATGAACAACAAAAGTGAGAAACCAGTATCAAGCTTACTCAGTAGATGAGCATTTCAAATGTAAGATTCTTCAAAACTGAATTAAATAAAGAAATTTAAACATGAACCTAAATGCTAAGTTGAAAACTTAACTCCGTTTGAAGAAAATAAACCCTTATAAACAGAGGGGGAAATTGGCGCTTTGGTCTGCAGAAAAAAAGGCTGAAACACTATAAAGAACTGTTAGCACAAACCTGACACAGTAATCACCACTGTATATGTACTAAAACAATGGGAGGTTGCTTCACAGCTAAACTAACATCATTCAAAATAAAGAAGTGGGGATGACTCAGAGACAAGAACAAAAGAGAGAGCCTCTTGTCTTCAGGAAGAAAGCGACATTACGCATACACGTTCAGAGTACTGCTGACCCCAGAGAAGGAAATTATTATCAGCCAGTGTCTTCAAAATGGCTTTATTTCTAGCCACGTGTAAAAACTAAAAATATTTAAACTATAGCATCATATTACCACTAGAGGCCAGTAAGATCTTTAAAACCCAGAAAGCAATTTCCTCAAGGCAGGATCTAAACATACTACCATCAGGTCTCAGAGGTGGAGATACACATCAGAGCTAAATGTCTGGCTCTTCTCAAATGTCCCATTTTCCCAAATACCAAGTGGTTACTCTTACTCCGTTACTTTAAATTTTTTTGATATGAACTGTTCACTCATTTGGGCTGCTATAAAACTTGCAACACCTCTTAGTCAAAACTACACATTAGATCCCCTAAATACAGCTTTTATGACAGTGGAATATTAAAAGTTCTTTAGCTAAAAAAAAAGTTCTTTAGCCATGAAGGACTAATCCCTGTCAGGAATATACTGAAGGGATAATTTTAAAGACATTATTTATTACTATGTAGTTATAATGCTAGAGGAGCATTTCAAACTGCAGAAATTAGAAAACAAACACCTATGATGAAGGCAGGAGAGTTGTAAATCATAAATAAGCACATTTTATCTATTACATGAGTACTTTCACTACTATTACTTTCTACAAGACTTTTTATCACAGGACGATAGGCATCGCTGGTCCTGGTGTGGAGAAAATACAAATAATGTCCCAGATATTTTATACAATAATCACCCAAATATGCAAAGCTACAGCTAGAACTTCTGTGGGAAATAAGCAAGTTGGTAACTAGGGCACTTAGGTGTAGGGCTCTCCTTTTGCATTGCCTCAGAAGACCTCTATTATAATCTTCAGTGCTCCTTCTGCTTTAACTTTCTTTGCTCTCTAAACATCTTTATAAACTTGCTCTATATATTTAGGGCAGCTTAGTAACTACCCTATAAGTAACTCAGTCATAGAACCTATGTTCCTGGGGCTCGGCTAGACATGCTACTGACTCTCAGTTTCACTGCTTTCCTTTCTCCCCCTCACTGTCTGGGGTCTGTCTCTCTGTCTCCTCTGCACTGTGCACAGCAGTGTATCTATAGCTTTTCCAGTCCACAAACTTTCTTCCCTACCCTCAACTCTCCTCCTGTATTCTAATAGAGCATCTACAATTATTTTAAAGTTTTCTTTAGACTTCAAAATGTCCTGGAATTATCAGAAAAAGCTTCAAAGGAGATGACTCTTAATCCTTTTTAACACATAGAAGATTCTTGCCTGTACTTAAAAGCCATGTCAAAGCTGATTTTCTTCACATAATTTGAACAAACAAATAGGTTAGATTTTTACAACAATGCAGGCCTATTTTTAGAGTCAAATACCAACTCCACTTCAACAAAGAGGGATGCACCTACTTCATGTGGAAATGTGGTTTTGTGGTCTAGACAAGTTTTCATTCAAATGACTAACCTGCTTACGTAAGTTAGCCATGGGTGACCTAAGCTGCCCACTGTAATTTAATCTGAACAGTAATCTTAGGATCTATACTAAGCAAGAAGATACTGATAGGCTCCATCCAATAAAATTAGAACACAGGATACTATATTTGTAGCATAACTCAGGTTTTCTGACCAAATAGAAATCTGTATCAGTACTGAATTTAAGAAAGCCTAAATTCCCTTCCCTGTGCCATTGTGAGTAATTCTCCTAAAATCTCACATCTCATGTTCTCCCTTCCTCCAACTTGGGCTTTGTTGTTGGTTACTTTGTGGTATTGTGAAACAAGACAATGTCTCACACAGCATTTTGGGACCCCAAACTATTCCTCCCCAGTGCTAAAGGTAGAATGAAGTAGGGAGTAATACCACTGTATTAAAAAAAAAAAATGTTCCGTCTAAATGATGAGATTGGTTAGCCATGTTATAAATTTTATAGTTTCACACTTATTATCCAATACCTGCTTTTAGATCACATTGTAAGAATGTATACCAAGGAAGAAAACAAGAGAAATAAGTGATAGAATAAGATTGAGTAAGTGCTTTGGGGGGGGTACTTTTAACCACTTCTAGATTAAGGCTTAAAAGACATTTTAAGTAACAAGATAAAGTAAGATTCCTAAATAACCTATAGGTTTAGGGGCGCCTGGGTGACTCAGTCCTTAAGCATCTGCTTCGGCTCAGGTCATGATCCTGGAGTCTTGGGATCCAGCCCCGCATGGGGCTCCCTGCTCGGTGGGAAGCCTGCTTCTCCCTCTCTCACTCCCCCACTTATGTTCCCTCTCTAGCTGTGTTTCTCTCTGTCAACAAATAAATAAAATCTTAAAAAAAACCACAACTATAGATTTAATCCATTCATTCTATCACGTCCTAGTTTCCATGTTTACATGCAGATTTAACAGCACACTTGTAAAACCTATATACTAAGATTATATTATATTACATTACCACAGGACAGGCTCACCTTACCAATGCTACCCATCAATGAGTCAATCAATCAATCTCTCTCTATCTCCTTCCCTCCCTTCCTTCCCTCCATCCCCCTCCCTTTCTTCCTCGCTTTTCCTCTCCGCTCTAGTAACACACTTCGAACTTCAGAGTTCCAATTATATTTAGTGTCTAAAATTCATTAGAGGAAAGAATAACATAATGACAAATAAGAATCTTTTTTTTTTTAAAGATTTTATTTATTTATTTGACAGAGAGAGATCACAAGTAGGCAGAGTGAGGGGAGGAAGCAGGCCTCAATCCCAGGACCCTGAGATCATAACCCGAGCTGACTGAGCCACCCAGGTGCCTGACAAATAAGAATCCTAATAGCAAAACTGGAAAAAAAAAATTTAGCTTTCCCTTGTCCCAATCCTATAAGGCTACTATGGGCGCTGGATGCCAGCTTTATTAGAAAAATTGAATAATCTTAGAAACACTAAAAAGCATTAGAGGTGGGCATCTGGGTGGCTCAGTCAGTTAAGTGTCTGCCTTCAGCTCAGGTCATGATCCCAGGGTCCTGGGATCAAGTCCTCTGTCAGGCTTCCTGCTCAGTGAGGAGCCCGCTTCTGCATCTCTCTCTACCCCGGCTCCCTGCTCAAGTTCTTTCTCCTACTCCCTCTCAAATAAATAAAATCTTAAGAAAAAAATTGTAAGTTACTCATTGGATCCCGTTTGAAAGCACTTCTCTAAGACTAGCTGTTAATCATGCAAACTAGTAATTCTCAAATTCTTTTATCTTAGGATTTCTTTAAACTCTCAAAATTATTAAGGACTTCAAAGAGTTTTTATTTGTATGGGCCATATTTCTCAATATTTACCATACTGGAAGTTAAAACTGAGAAATTTTTTAAAATATTTAGTCATTTAATGATAATAAGAAACCTATTACATATTCATAGACATAACATATTTTTTAATGAAATGTAACTATTTTCCAAAACAAACAAAAATAAATGAGAGGAGTGATGCTGTTTTAAGTTTTGCAAATCTCTTTTTTGAAGTCTGGCTGAATAGAAGACAGCTGGGTTCTTATATTTGTTTCAGCATTCCATCTATTGCTTCATGTTGTTTTGGGTGAAGTATATAAAGAAACTCTGGACTCACACAGGTATGCAGTTGGATGGGAAGAGTATTTTAATAGCATTTTTAGATAATTGGGCATCATCTTTTTTAATACTATACAAAAGCCTGACAAGAGGTAGATACTTCTTAAAAGTGAGTAAAATGTGGAATCAGGCCCCATAGCAATGAACTTTCCATACTCTGTTATATTAAAAACCATTGGTGTACCTTACCTTTGAATGGATTTTTTTTTACCCACATGCATGAGTTTTTAACATCAGATACTGATCATTTCTAAAACATTGCTTTAGCTTTGCATATTTTCCAAATTATGGCACTTTTCATTACATAATATCAAAAAATCACATTCATTAATCTTCAGAAGTCTTGACCTTATCACAGAAGTCTTTACTGGGAAGCTATCAAGCATTTTTTTCTTGAATCTTATCATTAGCAATAAATACTGTTGGTTTTTTTCCCCTTAAATGAGAGGTTTATGTCTTTCCTTTTCCAGAAAAATTTCTGCCAAATAACCAAAACCCAAAGAATTATAGTTTATTTTTCAGTTGTTGTCTCAAGTAAAAGCAATGTTCCATGAAAACATGTGGCAAGTTCAGCCTGCAACTCAATCTGCACAGAACACCTCTCTCGAGATGTGCTTTCTCATGTCATCAGATAGAATGTTAAAAAGATGTGAACTCCAGTGTTGAGATTTAATAAAATTAAGGCCTTTCTCTGAGTTCTCAAGGATTTTCTGAAAACTAGCTGTTTTTCCCTCCCATATGCGGCAGAGAACACAATGACCGCTGGCAGTCTGGAGCCACCGCCTTGATTCCTACTACTGCCTCAGTGGTTCTACTCACAACTGCTTTTCCATCACTAGTGCAAAAGTCCATACAGTTTTTTTTGTTGTTGTTGTTGTTTTTAAGGCAAGTTTATTGTGAAAATAGTTTTAACCTTAACGGATCAGGGGGATCCTTGAGTTCTAGGGTTACATAGACCCTACTTTAAAAACCACTGCTAAACCCAGGAAGCCAGTTGGAATTCTATGGAAATCTGGCAATAGCTTGCTAAAATGAAGTAAGCAGGAAAAAACAAAAACAAAAACAAAAACAAAAACAGAGGTTTTATAAAATGGATGGGAGACTAATTTTATAAAATGGATGTAATGACCTGGCATGGGATAATAGGGTCATAGACTAGTGACAGTGAAATAGAAAGAAAGGGATCATGTGACCCTAATTTCAAAATAGGAACTTAGCAGGGAAGTCTGCAACAAAGTTTTTCAAAACAGGAATACAGAAAACCTAAAGGGAAGCTTTTGAATTTGAAATGAATTAGAAGGGTTCACTGTAATCTATTCTATCCAAATCACCTCAAAACAGCATTCAAAATACCAGATTACTTAGTCTACGTATGAATCTAAAAGTCAAACCCTGGGCTTCCTCAACCATTAATATAAATTTAGTAACTGCCTGGCAAATAAATAACAGTGACAACGATTTTCTTGTGTATAACCCCTCCTCATAACCATTCTCTGTAGCCAGAGAAGGGAGCATCATGGCCTATCACATCCTTTGACTAGGATAATGAACCAAAATGGTACAATAGAGCTGGAAATTCTACTAGGTGCAATCTATAACTAGTTTTGCTGTAACTTTTCTTTTAGAGGGTAAGCATCTTCTTGTCTCTTTCAGACTTAGAAAGCATCTACAGTAGGCAAGTATTAAAGGATTTGATTAGAAGCAGAAACAGAGTAAGGAGAGTGGAAAAGAACAAGTCCATGACCCAAATATGGAGACTATCAAAGAAAAAATAGCTGTGAGAAATTTTACTTTTGTATCATACAGCTCCTTAGAAGTTCCTCCGAGTTGCTTTTGAATTACATCATTTACTAGCCACATGTTCTTTTAAAATTCCAACATAATAAGTTAAATGCAATTGGTAAAATCCTAAACCTGTCTGCTGTCATTCAAAGCAAGCTTTACAGAGTACTCAACAGAGAGACTCTTCCAACTAACACACCCAGTAATGTTTCATTTAATCTCAATAGCCTTTCACTGATTCTTAGTACCAACCTAAAAAAAGCGAAAACAAAACACGGCTTTGGGAAATCTATCTATACAGGCAGGCTTTTTTTTTTTTTTTTAAAGATTTTATTTATTTGACAGAGAGAACACAGCCAGAGAGGGAACACAAGCAGGGGGAGTGAGAGAGGGAGAAGGAGGCTTCCCGCTGAGCAGGGAGCCTGATGCGGGGCTCAATCCCAGGTTCCAGGATCATGACCTGAGCCGAAGGCAGTTGCTTAACCAACTGAGCCACCCAGGCGCCCCCAGGCAGGCTTTTAAGGTATTAAAAGAGAAGCACATTTCTAGCATGTAGTTTTTGTAAACCGCAGAGGTCTGAACTACTTAGAAAGATCTATATTTTCATGTGTGTGTGTTTATTTCCATGCCAAAGCCAAACCAGTTTATTAATGGCAAGTTCTTCCGACCATTCAAATTTCAATTAGCAGACTCATTTTCGTTCTGAATTTGGTTAGAATTGAAACTCAAAGTATAAACATTACTTTATAAAGTCTTGGAACTGGAATGATCACTTTCTTAAGGAAGTAAAAATACTCTAAATAACTTCACAACAGAGCTATGCTACTCAAACTAGCTAAGAATGTGTCAATTTCCCAAACTACACAAAGGGCTATTTTTCTCTTAACCAAAATGTTCAAAATAGTTTTAACAAAAGTTCAATTTTAAATATCATTTATATTCATAGGTCAACTAACAAACTATATTTTAAAAAGATAGTTCTTAATTTCTCTAATAAAGAATAAACTCTTTGTCCTGCCATACAGCTATAAAGATGTGGTATATTCTTGGCTATCTTCTACAGGCAATTTCTGTTGCAAGAGAAGAAATGTTAGAGTTGCCACACGAAGATGATTCTTAATCATAATGTCCATAGCTGTGACATGTTGCTCACCAGCAGCCCCTGACATTAGATATACGGCCAAATAATGTTATAAATGTTAATGCTGTCTGTTCAAAACTTGGTGGGCCTGCCATCAATTACTACATCAATATATTTTAAGTCACTCTCTTTCATTCTTACAGTATTTAAAAAAAGACAAAACCAACCAGAACATTAAAATAAAGTCTAATTTTCTTTTTATTCCCTCCTTATAGTTCCACCCTCCATATTCTGTCAAAATGTCAGAAAATACCTATTTGCAGAATAAGCAAACAAAACTCTTCTTAGAATAACCACCCAAACACTAAAATTATTGGCTATGAACTCTGCTTTGTCCTGACATGCAATGAGCCCTTGGGCTGGCAATTTACATTACAGTGCATACAAATCGATGGCCCAGGTAGATTTAAATATGGTCACACTCACCTTAGTGAGTAATAAGAATATTAAGTAATAAATGATTCAGTATGTTTAGGATATAAAATCATTACTAGGTCAGAAATGTATGCCTTTATAGAAATACATTTTAGCCTTCATCATAAATCTACTATAAAACCATAACTATTTGTTGAAATGAATTTACACTGTCTTTTGTGCTTAGCTAACCATTTATGTTTCCTCCTTAACTATGGAGGCTTAATTGCCATGCTACTTGATCACTGGTGGCTAGCCAGTAAATCCCCTCTGCTGCCCATTACCCTTTTTAAGAGAAAGGGAAGGCAAGTGGGAGACATCACGTGACCCTTCTTTCTGGTGACTGGTTTCCTTTAAACTAAGATTTGCAAAGGGTGCTTTGCTGCCTGCCTCTCAGTCTCAGCAGCACCTGGGCAGAGTTACCTGCTAACCAGGTAGTAAGTTCCTTGAAAACCTGACCTCTAGAGTAGACAATCAGATGTTTGATAAAGATAACACTTCTTTTTTTAGAAGAACTAATTTTAATTGGATGCTGTTATCTAATTATTTTTAAAAAGATGACCAGGATAGGTGACAGTTGCTATGCCACTTCCACCTTGCTTCTCCCTTCCACGTCGCTGGTATAGTTTGTACTGCACCTGGTCACACGTGCTGTCAGGCAGAACAAAGGTACAGTTTTCTGCTACTTTTTGGACACGGATTAGAAGGAATAAGTCTCACAATTCCCACACAGGGCCAAGTACTGCTTAAGCAACTCCATGGCTTGGATTACTGAATGGAATGTTGTGAGTGAGGCCACATTCAGATGACAGATGGCAGTCAATCACAGCTTGTACTTCAACACCAACAGGACCACTTACATCTACAGTTTATACTGTCACCTAAACAGGAAAATATAAAATACTCAAAATAATTCACTTACATAATAATCCTTAGAAGGAAAAAAAAAAGTCTACATGCAAGTTTTTCTTTTTCTTTTTCTTTTTTTTTAAAGATTTTATTTATTTGACAGAGAGAAACACAGCCAGAGAGGGAACACAAGCAGGGGGAGTGAGAGAGGGAGAAGTAGGCTTCCCGCCGAGCAGGGAGCCCGATGTAGGGCTCGATCCCGGGTCTCCAGGATCAAGACCTGAGCCAAAGGCAGTCGCCCAACCGAGCCACCCAGGCGCCCCATATATGCAACTTTTTCTTAAACAGCCAAGTACTGTGCAAATTTAAGAAAAGTGTAAGAAAATAATAATCCATCCCTTAAAACATAACCATGGTCTTACAGAAATGGTCAAAACTCAAGATCTTTTTCGTGTCTCATATTGCTGCTACTGGTAAAAAAATGAACTATATTAAGAATCAATCTCAAACACCATGTAATACTCATTTCTTCTGTTATATTTAGTACCTCTTCCTATATTCATATACCCCTACGCTTGCCTCCTTTTGAATTGAATCTCACTTTCCTTTGGGGCAGCTGCTTAGGGAAAGAATTAGAACTTTAGAAGGAATGTGATTCTTGGTGAAGAAGGAAAAAAAGAGTAAATAGTTGACCACTATTGGGCGCCTGGGTGGCTCAGTGGGTTAAAGCCTCTGCCTTCAGCTCAGGTCATGGGTCCTGGGATAGAGGCCACATCAGGCTCTCTGCTCAGCAGGGAGCCTGCTTCCTCCTCTCTGCCTGCCTCTCTGCCTACTTGTGAGCTCTCCCTCTGTAAAAAAAAAAAAAAAAGAGTAAATAGTTGACCACTATTGAGAGATCAGTTTCTGAGGTTTTAGCAATTGGTTATACAGCCAATACTGTAACATCTCTCTACCTAAAGGAGCAAAAGAAGGCAGACTGCATTAAAAATAAAACCTATCAAGAGTTTGGCAGCATTAAAAAATGTTAATAGCTCTACCTCTCTCCACAGTACCAACTGAAATAGAATTAGAGAGCTAAATATGCATCTCTTCTGAATTGTGACCTGTTTGAGTCACAAATCACTGAGCTTCCAGTGAAAACTATCAAGGAGATAATATAGGCTTCTCTAAAGAATCCTATCAGTCACTCACGACTAAGTTGACAACCCAATTCCGTCAGCTCAGTCCTGACGCAACTTAGCTGACTTACATAAGAAATGAAAAACCTTTCTTTTTATCAAAAACCACTGACCTCAAATCAGGAGGAGAGAACAAATACCTACAACATGAGACTATAAAGCAGTAAAAGGAAGCATTTAGTATATTCTCTTCAATAAATCCAACACAAATAGAACTGACACCCCTCTTATCCAAATCTAATCCATGCCTGCAAATGTGCTGGAATGGCAAATTTTCATGTAACAGAAGGCTATATTCTGATTTTAAGTGATAAAAGAATAATCTAGCTCAAGCTCATCTAAAACTCCCAAATAATTTCCCCAAATAGTAAGTAATCTTCATACTTCACATATATACAATATTACAATTGTATATTATCTATATGCAACGCATCAAACACTTCTAAATTAAAAGTAAACAAGCAAAATCATTAATATTTAATGAGCTTGTAAGTGGGTATGTTTATGACAATATACAGTATCAGATACAAATTACATTTTCCTCTTATACTGCAAACCTGTACTGTAAGGTAAATAAATAATCTGTTAAGATGCAGACTGAATGTATATAGCACAAAATAAAATTAACAAGGCTTTCTAAAACTAACGCCACTTTCAAAATTTTACTGTTTCTCAAAAATAGGTAAGAATCATATGCATACATGCACAGTATATGGGGACATATGCACAGCAAAACTTACGTCTTTCATCTTTCTTTTATCTCTCATTAGCCTTCTTTATCATCTCCATCATTTCTCCTACTGTGAGAGGTTTACTAATCCTTCTTGGCTCACCTACTTTTCACAGACTTTTCCATTATCTTAAAAGATATTTCAACTGCATGAAACCTTTAAACAATGTGATCACGAAATACAATCCTGTTGGGAAAACAACTGATACAGGATGGTAGTCTACTCCACTTTCTCTTACTCAGATTCACGTGCAACTTAATGTTTTTGGCCAGAATCCATGTGCAAGTTTCTTTTAAAGGTAGTTTAATTTGGATGGTCAATTTTAGGTTAAGAATTTCCAAGCCATTGTAGCAAATATTTGGATGATGAGAGTTTACATATCAAGAGATACTTTCACATTACAGACAGAAAGAGAAAAGAATGAATAGAGGAGAGCAACTGATGATAAGTGTCAAGTAAGAGAAATAAGAACAAAAGTCAACACAAAAAGAAACGCACGGAAGAGGGAGGTCCTTTAGGAAACAAATTAAAGTTGAAAGAGATGTTAAAGCCCAGTAAATCACACTTCTTCAGTTCATAGAATAAAACGAGGCTCAGAGAGAGAAAATTACTTACATGGAGTGATGCACCTAGCAAAGTTATCTTATAATTTAGTTCTTCTAATATGTAATCTAGAATTTTTTCTAGCATATCAGTAAAGCTTCTTCTTGCTTTTTGTTTTGTTTTTAATTTTGTAAGTATTTATTTCTTGTGCATACAGTACTGTCCTTGAGCCTGGGAAAATAACAGTAAGCAGGACAAACCTAGTCACTGAACTCACAGAGCTTTAACATAGTAGAGGGATCCAGTACTGTACAATTAGAACACAGTTAATTTAAACAATTACGATAAACACTGTAAGAACCAGTAGAGGGCAGGGTGCCTGGGTGGCCCAGTTGTTAAGTAGCTGCCTTCGGCTCAGGTCATGATCCAGGGATCCTGGGATCGAGCCCAGTCTTGGGCTGCCTGCTCATAGGGAAGCCTGCTTCTCCCTCTCTCACTCCCCCTGCTTGTGTTCCCTCTCTAGCTGTTTCTCTCTGTTAAACACACACACACACACACACACACACACACACACACAAAGCAAGCAGTAGAGGGTGTTGTTAGAGCATATAATAAAAGCAATGGATGTAAATCTGTGGCCTTATAGCAGATGGGAAGGTGGTCTGTGGGAAAGGGGAATATAAGCACTAGCATTATAGGGGAATTAAATCACAGGCCCAAAAGCCTTTGAGAAAGAAAGTGGTTCTGCTCCTCAGACACCTAAAAAGGAGGTCTCTTGCTACCACACAGGGAACAAGGGGTAAGAGTAGGAGGTAGGAGGTTGGTGAGACAGTCTCAGCCAAGGTCATGCAGAAAGATCTTGGAACGAGGCTAAGGATGTTTCTTGGTCTGGAATCTAGGAAGGAAAGGAAGCCCCTGAAGAATTTTAAACAGAAGAGTGACACTACAGACACATATTTTTGTCAAGAGGTGAATGGGGTTTTCATTTACTGAGAGTAGGAATTCTGGAAGAAGACCATGTTTGAAAAGTGAGCTGATGAATTTAGTTTGAGTCCAATTAGGAGGGGGGTAAAATATAAGCTAGATCTATCTTTCCAGGTCCAAGACCTCTAATCCTGGCCTATAAAAGAACTTGGAATTGCTTCAAGGAGTCTACAAATGTCTTACTTTAATTTCATTTCAAGAAATTCGTGGCAGCTACTAAGGTTAAAATGTAAGGCTGAACATATATAATATCATTTTTTCTCAAGACCCCACAAAAACTAAAGAAGTTTACATTTATAGGAAGAGACAGAGCTAAAACTCCATATAGATGGAAAGAAACAGAAATACGAAAAAACTTAAATAAAATTTTAGAAGCTATAAAGAATATATTCAAGTGTTGATTGACTTACCAGGCCTGAGAAAATTGAATCCTAGTCTAAGGGTAAGGAAAACTAAGAACCAACCCAATTTATAATCAGAGTATCTTCAAAAAGTTTATGGATAGGCCAGTACTAGGTATCTCTCAATGGGGAGGAGGGATGGTCTAAAATGAGACCTGGGTAAGCTGATTTAAGAATGAGTGTCCCAAAATCTTCCCTCCAATTAACTCTATAGGCAACTAATGCTCCCCAACCACCCAGGTAAAAGAATGGAGGTTTGCTCTCTTGGAAGGGTAAAATCAAGGGTAAACTAAAGGACTGTCATGGCTGAAAAGGGTATAAAATACTAAAACGTGCTTCCCACAAAATTCTCTTTCCATCACTTCTCCTCCTCCTCCCCCCAACAGACTCACAAAACTAGCAGATAGCCTTTGCTCTCCAGATGCAATCAGAACATCAGCTCAAGAGGAAAGTATAAAAGGGGATTCTCCCAACAAATAACCCATTTACATCACCTTACAGAAAAGCTTTCAGTACACAAGCCCCAACTCTACACTCAGATCTTCTAGGCAAATTTCTCATCTCTTATTCTTAATCTGGAGTAGAGATACCAAAGATCAAAGAAAAGTCTCTACCATAAGAAAACAGAGATCAAAACAAAGGAGAAACCAGGAGAAAAAATACAACCAACCATCATTATCTTCAAAGAAATAGGAGAAGAAATGATGTCCATTAAACAAAAACAGGATGCTTTTTACAAAAAGCAACAATTATAGAACCAAAAAGAGCTTTTTGTATATTGAAAATGTGATACCAGAAATGAAAACAAAACTTAATAGTACAGTTAGAAGATAAAGTTCAGAAAATAAGCCAGAAAAAAAAAAAGATAGAGATGGAACAGAAAAAGGAAAAGAAACTTGAGAAATTAATCCAGGAGATTCAACATAAAAAATATTAGAAAAAACAGATATCCATCCAAGTACATTGCTAAGAAAAAATAGTTGTGCATGCAAAAGCTCAAGAACAAGAATGGATCCAGGCTTCTCAAATGCGACCCAAGAATTTGGAAGACAGTGGAGTAATGCCTTAAAAATTCTGAAAGAAAATTATTTCCAACCTAAATTATTCACTTAGCTGGATAATCAAGCGTCTGAATAAAATAAAATTTTTTTTGATAATCAAGGCTTCAAATTATGCGGAGTGTCCTAGTCTGCATCGGCTGCCATAACAAAATACCACAGAACTGAGTGGCTTAAGTAACAGAAATTTATTTTCCCATAGGTCTGGAGGCTGAGAAATCAAAGATCAAATGCAAGCTAATTTGGTTCCTGGTGAGAGCTCTCTTCTAGATTTGCAGATGGCTGCCTTCTTGAGGTGTCCCCACATGACAGACAGAAGGAGGTACCTCTTCCTTTTCTTATAAAGGCACCAGTTCTATCAAATTATGGCACCACCCTAATGACCCCATCTAAACTTTACCACCTCCTTACAGTCCTATCTCCAATATATAGTAACATAAAATAACTGGAGGGGGGAATGCAAACTTTCAATCCATAACAGGGAGTAAACCAAGAAAACAGCACACCACATATTTACAACAGCTGTTCTAAACTCAGGAGAGAATCAGTGAGTATTTCAGAGTGATGAAAGAGAACTAGGAGGCTGATAACTATGCACCAGATACAAGCAATCCTGACTGGAACATTGTGAATAAACCCTGAAGATGTCATACTACACTTTTTGCTACTGTACCATTTTTTAAAATACTGGAGCATGTGCTTGAATGAAAGGAGGAGGTAAATAAAAAGAAAGAAAGCCTTGGGGCGCCTGGGTGGCTTAGCTGGTTGAGCGACTGCCTTAGGATCAGGTCATGATCCCGGAGAACGGGGATCGAGCCCCACATCCGGCTCCCTGCTTGGCGGAAAGCCTGCTTCTCCCTCTCTCACTCCCCCTGCTTGTGTTCCCTCTCTGGCTGTGTTTCTCTCTGTCAAATAAATAAAGTCTTAAAAAAGAAAAAGAAAAAGAAAAAGAAAAAGAAAGAAAGAAAGAAAGAAAGAAAGAAAGAAAGCCTTAAGATCCAGAAAATAGAGCTTCCACCCTAAGACAAAGGCAAAGAGAATTCTAAGGATGATAGCAAAGCAAATACCTAGGATAACAGCTATTCAGAGAACAATCTTACATATAAGAAGAGCAGGGGGATTCCAAGATGAATGTCATCAAGAAAAAAAAAATGAAACAAAATAAAACTGGATCTGACAAATTACCTGATATTACTGACCTTGAGTAAAAACTGTACTGCAAGACTACAAGAAAGCACGGGAAGGATACATAAGAGGTACACAGAAACCTACACAAATGAAAAAAAAAAAAAAAAAAACAAGGCAATTCTTAACCTCAGAAAAAAACAAGCAAAAAAAAAAAAAAGGTTACGAAAGGAAATGTAAAAATGATATTCAACCATGCCCAGTTTAGGCATAATAGTGTAAAACACTGAATACTGATCATAAATAAATAAATAGATAAAGTTATGGTAGTTGAGATGATTGTATTTTGAAAGCTAACTCATCAACCACCATAAGAAAAAAGTCTATAAAAACCCCAAGAATTGATGAATTTAAAAAGCAGTATATTCATGTTATTTAGAATTAAGGAGGTATGTAAATGCCAGAAGAAAAAATTTAAAAAGCCCAAGTTCTTGCCTCAGAAAAAGGAGGATGGGATGAGGAAAAACCAATATATTCTGTTAAGAAAAAGGCAGACAATCCAATCAAACAATAGGCAAAAGACTTGAACAGTTACTTCATAAAAAGGAATATCCAGGGCTGGGTGGCTCAGTCGGTTAAGCATAGGCCTTTGGCTCAGGTCATGGTCTCAGAGTCCTGGGATTGAGCCCCACGTCAGCAGGGAGCTTGCTTCTCCATCTCCCCATCTCCCGCTCATGCTCTCTCTCTTGCACTCTCTCTCTCTCAAATAAATTAATAAAATCTTAAAAAAAAAAAAAAGAATATCCAAATATCTACTTAATGTGTAAAATGATACTCAACTTCATTAATCATCAGCGAAACCCAAATTAAAGCTGCAGTAAGAGATTACTACTACATACCCACCAGAATGGATAAAATGAAAAGATACTAAGTGTCAGTGAGGATGAGAAACAACCGCAGGTGGGAGTATGAATTGGTATAATAACTTTGGAAAACTGTTTGATAATATTTACAAAAACTGGACATATAAATATACAATATTTACAAAAAAATTTAAAAAATAAATATCTGAAAAATATCTGGCAATTCTATTCCTAGATATGTACCCAATAGAAATAAGGACATATTTTCACCAAAACACATGTTTATGATTGCACACAGTTACACTATTCATAATGGCCAAAACTAGAAACGATCTGAAATGTTCACCAATAGAATGGGGATGTGAATTGCAATGAGGCTGAAAGCACTACAACTACATGCAACAACATGTAGGAAGTTCACAGAGCATCGAGCAAAGGAAGTCGGGCAAAAAATATATAATTTTCCTTATATAAAGTTCAAAAATAAGTAAAACGCATCAACAATATTAAAGTCAGCAATATACTCTCCAGAGTGACTGGGAAAGGGCATAAGCGGTACTTCTGGGATGCTATCAATGTTCCTGCTGAAATTTCTTCAGCAGGGTGCAAGTTACTCAAGGATGTCACCTTTACTCAAGTTCATCAACCTGTACATGAAGCTACAAGATCTGTGCACTTTGTGCACATTATATTTCAATAAAATAGTCCTTTTTAAAGTAAATTTATGTCCAATATGGGGCTTGACCTCACAATCCCAAGATCAAGAGTCACATGCTCTACCAACTCAGCCAGCCCAATGCCCCAATAAAAATTATACTTTAAAATTCCAGTTCTACCATTTATAAGTTGGATAAATTACTCAATCTAACTGAACTTCAATTTCTTCACCTTTAAAAAAGGGATGACAAAACACCTACTCTCGGGATTTCTGTGAGGTTCAAATGAAATAAAACACAACAGATACTTAACAAAGTGCCTTGCATATGCTAAACACACACGTTTGGTATTATGATTAACCAACCACGTGGGCACAGAAAGGGGGAAGAAAATCATTATATAGTCTCATTTTGAATGAATCTGACTTACATAAAACATGACTTTACTTGTGTACTCAGATGATAGATTCAAATCTGCCACTTACTATTTCCATGATTTGGGGCCAATGATTTAACCAGACACTTCACTTTTTCTTATAACAGGGAATAAGATGATGATTTTGTGTGTGTGTGTGTGTGCGCACACGAGTGTGCGTGCGCTCGCACACATGTAGAAAAAATTTTAAAGTTAGATTAAAAGTGTAAGACAGTTCCAAACAGTGTTTGAAACTATATAAGTCTGTCTATATTTTCATGTATGCATATGTGTAGGTGTGAATGCATGAGTTATTTAAAATTATGAAGATAAGTAGTAGAGGAAAACTCTAAAGAACTTATTTATAAGCGTTTGCCTCTATGGAACAGAAACCAGATGAGGCATTGAGTAAGAGAATATAACTGTTCTTTTTCATTTCAATTCTTGTAGTACACACTTGTAATTATGTGCACTTATTACTATGACTTAAGATTACATTTTTAAAAATATTTTTATTTATTCATTTGACATAGAGACAGTGAGAGAGGGAACACAAGCAGGGGGAGTGGGAGAGAGAGAAGCAGGCTTCCCAATGAGCAGGGAGCCCAATGCGGGTCTCGATCCCAGGATCCCTGGATCATGACCTGAGCTGAAAGCAGACACTTAATGACTAAGCCACCCAGCCACCCCTTAAGATTACATTTTAAAGTGACAATGTTCACTTTAAAAAAATACACAGCTGAGTCCTATCAAATGAGAAAATGTTAAAGGGAGGCTCCAAAGTAAGTTGATCAATATCAAGTTCATGGACAAAGAAGAAAACAAAGTTTAAAGCACTTCAATACATTCATAATTCAACTTCTCTGTCATGGTACATAGTATGTGGCATAGAAATGCTAACTTTAAGTCCACAGATGCTTAACTTCCTCTATTATTAGTCAGAGAACCACCTGTTACTGGGGAACCACCTATTTTTAACTAGTTCAAGTCTACTTAAAAACTCCAGGAATAAGAAAAGAAATGCTGGCTATAAGGCTTTTTGTTTGTTTTATAAATATCTAAGTAGCATTTGGAACATCAGATTGAAACTTACACTGCTCATATGACTATCTAAGGTTTTAATTTTCCCCATAAGATAAATAATACAATACTTGAATATGCAGGAAGGTGATACCAACTCAGGGCCCTGGTACATACTGACCTCTGCTAGGATTCTTATATAGAGCTGCTTAACACAATTCCATCCTGATTTAAGTGCGTACAAACTATTTACAAAGATCTCTTAGAGATCTAAGAGATCTCTAAGCACAGGAATTTGGCAGAGTAAGACTGAGAGTCATGGCAGGACCCATGTCCCAACTTGGGTTATTTGATTAAGTGAGTTAACACACTAGAAAAACATACGGACAATTTCTCAATTTCTGGCACACAAGGAAGTGCTCAATAAATGTCAGTTCTCATTATTATCATTGCTACTGAGAGGCATCGTGTTAAGAACACAGAATCTGGAGTCAGACTGCCTGAAAAGGAATGGCTGCTCTATTGCTTCCCAGCTGTAAGACTGTAGTCAAGACACTTAACTTCCTGGGGCTCCAGCTTCCTCATCTTTAAAATGGGAACATTAAGGTCTCTACCTCAGAGAAATGTCCAGCATTTAGAACAGGGCCTGGGATATATTAAACCCGCAATAAATTAGCTCTTTTTATTCTTTATATTTGCCACATCTAAAATAATGGGTTAGTTTATAATTCCAATTCAAGACTATTGATGCTAAAAATATTGTAATAAAATGTCAGAGGAAAAAAAGCCCAATTTAAACTATGAAAGATCTTCAGAATTGTATGATGTAGGTAAATTAGTAATTCCTTGGAAATACTCTGGGGGGAAAAACTACACAGGTTTGCTCTAATAAAAGGAAACTTCCATTGGAAAGGGTCTGGTACACCACTGTGCCATAAATCCACACGTCATTCTTGACACACACTATATCAAAGGAAGAGCCAATAAACCTAGAGCCTTTTGATCACAGAAACAAGATAAGAAGTGAATATAAGGGCAGAAACACAGTTTTTAATTCAAGCCGGTTTGGCAATTTAATTTATTTAATTTATTTATAAATTAAACTTCATTTAGGTCAGTCTACTAATCACTTCGCGTATTTAAAAAAAGAGAGGGAGGGGCACCTGGGTGGCTCAGTTGGTTAAGCGACTGCCTTCGGCTCAGGTCATGATCCCGGAGACCAGGGATCTAGCCCCACATCGGGCTCCCTGCTCAGCGGGAGGCCTGCTTCTCCCTCTCTCACTCCCCCTGCTTGTGTTCCCTCTCTGGCTGTGTTTCTCTCTGTCAAATAAACAAAATATTAAAAAAGAAAAAGAAAAAAGAGAGGGAGAAAGAGAAGAGGAAGAAATAAGAAAATAATCTCTTTAATGGCACTGTTTTAATCTAACCAGTTAGTTCAAATATCCCAGCTCTATAAGCCTCTTACAACTGCACCACTTATGGCTAAACTTGAGAAGAGCAATTAATCCTCATCTGTTTTTCTACAAGTTTCAATTAGTACAAAAATATGTATATGCTTTTCAAATGCAATTACAAGAGTGCAAAACAATGAGAAATTTGGTGGGTGATGTATTTTGCTTTTTTTTATTTAAAAAACAATGATGAATTCAAACTAAAAAGATGAAGCAATAGAGTAAGGTTGTCAATGTTTCTTAAAATTAAAACCTGAAATAGAAATCAATCTCTCTCTCTCTCTCTCTCTCTCTCTCTGCAACCTTCCCTTTCTGTCTCCATCTCTCTCACACAGACACACACACACAATTAAGCCTCAACTCCCATGGGTATTCAGGTGCTTTTCCAAAATTGTCAGAACTCCTCTGTAGGTCCACAAACAAGAGCTCCATTGTGTGGATCAGTAAATTGTATGACATCATTGAAACACAAGCACCAATTGGTATCACAAACAGTTTGTGTTGCCAAGGATACCAGGAACTTTAAATACCCTGCAGTTGTGCAAAGCCCAGGAGCACGACCTTCCGAACAATACCAGGAGCCTGCCCACTTTCTCTCTGTTTAGTCACTGTTTCCAACGGAGAAAGGACACTGATTTTGCCCCAGTAATTCCTTCAAATAATATACTCAGGAATGTTCCTCAATCATTCAATTGCTCATTTTTATATTCTCAACACAATGGTAGCAAAAAAGAGGATTAAGAATTTACATAGGCCTATTAACGGCCAGACTCTCAAAACGGCAGGCTGGAGTCCTTTAGTGAAAATTCACATTAGAGATTTTTTAAATGCAATGCACATGAACACTTCTGAGTAAGCCGTACAGTAACGTTCCTCTGTGTTATGGAGTACCCTTTTAGTAACAAAATAATTTTATTCGTGCATGCCTTTCCTGCAAAGTTAGTTTCTCTTACTTAATATTAGCTTTGAACCAACATGGGAGTTTAGTATGTATACTTGCTTATTCTAGCTAGAGTATCTACTACAACACAAAAACACAGGCTAAGTGTGAGGTATTATGATTAACTATATTACTGTTAAGAGATGAACAAGTTTATAATCCTTTAAAGAAGTCTTTTAAAAGGTGGTACTTAGGGTCAAGTTGTTACAAAAGGCCTGTGGCTAGCTTTTCTCTAAAACCTATCTAACCAAAGCTAGACCTATTTATATTATCTTTACATTTGTGGAATGCATTAGATTAATTACATGTGCCACTGAGATTTTAGACACTTACAGAGTTCTTATTTTTCTATTGAGGAGATAATATTTTACACAATTATTTCTCAAAATGCATTCTGCAAGCTGACAAGGAAAATAGAACTCAGAGAGACTGCAATTAGAGAGTCCCAAGAGCTGTCTGCTGATGCTGGCAGCAACAGGAAGCATGGAGCTAAATGAATGAAAAGCCATACCTTGTGGCTTCCCTGTATCAACTCACATTCAGATTGATACAAGGCCAGGATAACAGGACAGAGAAAGAGTATCTGTTTAGCCATTTGTATATTTTTTTGAATACCATTTTTATTACAAACTCATTTGAGTAAAAGGCTCTATTAGATATTCATTTTATTTAAAGTTACTAAGTACTGTGTATATTTTAGGGAACTTACATATTATTTGAAACTTTTAAGAAATACATATTACATTGTTCTAACCCTTAGAAAAATCAGAATCTTGGTGAAGATAAAAATGATTTACAATGCTGTGCAAAATTTTTTCAATAACAGTAATGTAAGGAATTAAGTAGTGTGGGCAAAGAGTGAACTACAAGTCCCTCATAATATAGAAAAGAAATATAAAATGTTAAGGCTTTTTTAAAAATGTTCTGTTGTTTTTTTTACTTTAGAAACCCAGGGTGGGGGATTTATACAAGTTCCTAAGAGACTCTAAAAGTAACAAATATTACCTTGTCATGAGTGTCTATATCCACAGGAAACAAAATTAAGTGTGCTTTATTATACACAAAGTATGTTCAATCTTATGATCCTAGTCTATCAGATAAAAAAACATACTTGCATGTAAATGTTAACTTGGTAAAGATATGTGCCCTGGCAATATTCACTTAGTGAAACAGAAGGCACAGCAGTCATGATCTGCTTCTGTGTTCTAATTACTGCCAATGAAAATTATTTGAAACGCTGTGTTTTTGTTTTTTTTTTTTTGCTTCAAAATTGTACTAGAGCTTCAGTAAATTTAATATATACTTTTCTCTACTTTCCTCATTGTCATAGAACACTTTTAAAAACACCAACAACAGGGGTGCTTGGGTGGCTCAGTTGGTTAATCCTCTGTCTTTAGCTTAGGTCATGATCCTAGTGTCTTGGGATTGAGACCCAATTGAGCCCTTAAGTCCCACATCATCAGGCTCACTGCTCAGAAGGGAGCGTATTTCTCCTTCTCATTCTGCCTGCCACTTCCCCTGCTTGTACGCTCTGTCAAATAAATAAAATCTTAAAAAAAAAATTTAAAAACATCAATAAGAAAAACTAAGTGGAAGCATCTCATCTTTTTGTAAAATTTCAAAATTTCAACAATTAAAAACCAGTTTATTGTAAATGACAATGCTTTCACAGTGTCAAATCTAGTTAAAAGGAAATAGAGCAAAAGCAGATGGGGAAAAGATTAAGTTTGGAGCAGCTAAGAAGCTATTCAATAATTACTACAATTCCATACTTTCCATTTTATTCAAGGGGAAAGAGGGAAGAGTGGAAAAAAATGGCCTGCTGCCTGATTTAACAGGACAAATGGAAGAAGCCATGTCCCCTGAAGCACAGAGCGCAACAAAATGTGGACTATTACTTCTAGAGGTTAGGCAGATTGACTCCTTCCCTATTGGACAAAGGTGCCACCTAGCACTTACATAGCTGGAGAGGACAGGTCAACTTGGCTTCAAAGCTTCCAAGGACAGGCTGACTCTTGTCAGGAGCTCATGCAGCTGGTGACTTGAAGTTGCAGCCAGTGCTCATTTACCATTCCGAAAACCTCACAGCCCATAAGGGTCCTGCTAAATCTACTCTGCCTGCGCTCTGGCAACAGAACAAACAAAGCCAGGATGACCACACTTCTGTTCACTACAGGGTTTCCCCAAATATTTTAATTCCACTGTTGAGATCTCCTGCTCAGGAGAAAAGATTCCTTTCAAAATATGACTGCTCACGGACAAGGCATCTGGTCCCCAGGGCTCAGACAGGCACGTATAGCAAGATTCATGTTGTTTTCATGCCTGTTTTGACAACGCAATGTCCATTCTGCAGCGCGTGGATCACACCGTAATTTTGACCTTCAAGTCTTATTCTTTAAGAAATACATTTCCTGGGGTGCCTGGGTGGCTCAGTTGGTTAAGCCTTCGGCTCAGGTCACGATCCCGGAGACCTGGGATCGAGTCCTACATCAGGCTCCCTGCTCGCTGGGGAAGCCTGCTTCTCCCTCTCCCACTCTCCTTGCTTGTGTTCCCTCTCTGGCTGTGTTTCTCTCTGTCAAATAAATAAAATCTTCAAAAAAAGAAAGAAAGAAAGAAATACATTTCCTGAGACCATAGCTGCCACACATACTGAGTCATTCCTCTGATGGATCTAAGCAAAGTAAACAGAAAACCTTCTGAAAAGGATTCACCATTCTAGATGCCATTAAGAACGTTTATGATTCATGGATGGGAACAGGTCAAAATATCCATATTAAGAAGGGTTTGGGGACAAAGTTGATTCGAACTCTCATGGATAAGACTCTGAGAGATTCAGGACTTCAGAGGAGGAAGTAACTGTGGATGTCATCAAAATAACAAGAGAACTATTTTAAAATTAAGATACGTAGTTTTTTTTAAGACATACTGCTATTGCACATTTAATAGAGTACAGTATAATGTCAACATAACTTTTATATGCACTAGGAAATCAAAAAATTTATTTGACTTGCTTTATTCTGGTGATCCCACCAAAAACACTGGGTTATGTCTATATACTTGCATACCTTAAAAAGTATATTTTAGGGGCGCCTGGGTGGCTCAGTTGGTTAAGCGACTGCCTTTGGCTCAGGTCATGATCCCGGAGACCCGGGATCGAGTCCCACATCGGGGTCCCTGCTCAGCGGGAAGCCTGCTTCTCCCTCTCTCATTCCCCCTGCTTGTGTTCCCTCTCTGGCTGTGTTTCTCTCTGTCAAATAAATAAAATCTTTAAAAAAGAAAAAAAAAGTATATTTTAAAATCACACATATAACTGTAAACTCACTGGCCAATCTTTTGATGTAGAGTGAAGGATTCTCTTGGTATGAATATATTGATTTACAGTTCTGCATGGTATTTTTGCATAAGCCACACCCATTAAAATCCAACTACTATTTCCAAGTATTTCATATTTTTTGAAAACTTAAAACTGGTGAAATAACTGCAGTACAGAGTCCTCCTAGATTTTTTTCCCATTTTTTTATAGTTGATTCCCCAGATTAAGAGAAATTATTCATAATTGAGCCCTTCCAAATTTTGCCATTTATCTTACTGGAATCCAGTTATTGTATCCATATTTCATCAATTCATAAATCATTAAAAATAATCTAGTCACAACAAGAACAAACTGGCAGGTCTGTAAGAAACCATCAGTGATTCTCACTAAGCTTCCAACTTCAATAAAGGGTACAGAAGTGAGTGGGATTGTTGGAAAATAGCACTCCAGCCCCAAATGTGTGTGCACTCTGAGCAACAGTCAGAAGGTGCCATAGAAGAAATGGGGAGGTTTGTGGAACTAATCATAGCAGTTAATACAGCAAGTCTCTTATAAAATACTTTAGATATTTCAGTGAAGTTGCTCATTTAGAATATTCAAAGACTCTTAAGTTATTGAAATGCAATAATGTAAAATAATTTTACTTGTAAGTGAATTTGTTTTTTTCTCCTTTTGAAGATTCTAAAAAGGAACTGTGTGAATCACTCATTTAACTGACTTTAAAAGCTGACAGCAAAAGTCATAATGTTAAACATAATGAAAACTTTAAATGAATATATTATGATTTGATAGTAATTCAATCACCTTAATAAAAAATAAGATGAAGAAAAACGACTTAAAATCGTAAGATCTACCATTACATTTCTCCTTTTCCCAAAACTAGGTAGGAAAAAAAGCAAACTTTTTATTATACCCATTTCCTAAAGAACAGTTGTTTTTTTATATATCTTTCTTTGGTTTACTATTATACCATCTTTCATATTCAGGTTTAAATTTCTACCTGACAAATGATATTTTTCATGTCACCATTTAATACAACTTGATTTCTACTGAGCAGAAGTCTTAATGAGAACTCTAAAAATGTAACAGAAGATTGCAGGGGAAGATAAAACTGGAAACAAGTACAGACAGGACAAAAGACACCAAATGTTCTTGGATCTCTGAGCATGCTAAAACAACTATTACCAAATTTATTTTTAAAATAATAAAATTGATATATTTTATGATGGCAAAACAAACCTCACAATTTAGGCAATTTGTAAGATCACTAAGTCTAAAACAGAAGGTGTTTTTCTTTAGTAACTCAAACACCTAAGGCTGTTTATGGGTGTACTTTAAAGTCTAAAAAGCAATATAATGATTATAAACAAACACGATCTGTGACATCAAAACGCATGTAATTTACTTGGGAAGACAGACATTTCTTTTATAACAGCTTTGCTGAAATATAATTCAAACAATAAAATCCACCCATTTAAAGTGTACAATCCAATGGTTTATGATATGTCCATGGACCTGAGCAATTATAGTCCTTGTTGGGTTTTTGGAACATTTCCATTACCTCAGAAAGGAATTTTTTTTTTTCTTTTAAGATTTTAATCATTTGATAGAGAGAGCGCGTGCACAGGCAGGGGAAGAAGCTTAGGGAGAGAAAGAAGCAGGCTCCCCACTGAGGAGGGAATCCAATGTGGGGCTTGATCCCAGGACCCTGGGATTACGATCTCAGCCAAAGGCAAATGCTCAACCAACTGAGCCACCCAGGCTCCCCTACCTCAGAAAGGAGTTTTGTCATGCTTTAGCTACCACTCTCAATCTCATCCCCCTCAGACATAAACAACTAACCAGGGTGCCTTGGTGGCTCAATCATTAAGCATCTGCCTTCGGCTCGGGTCATGACCCGAAGTCCCAGGATGGAGTCCCTCATCTGGCTCCCTGCTCGGCGGGAAGCCTGCTTCTCCCTTTCACTCCCCCTGCTTGTGTTCCCTCTCTAGCTATGTTTCTATCTCTCAGATAAATAAATAAAATCTCTTTTTGTCTCTTTTTAAAAATTTATTTATTTTAGAGAGAAACACAACTAGAGAGGGAACACAAGCAGGGGGAGTGAGAGAGTGAGAAGCAGGCTTCCCGCTTAGCAGGGAGCCATTGCGGGGATGGATCCCAGGTCTCCAGGACCATGACCTGAGCTGAAGGCAGACGCTTAACGACTGAGCCACCAAGACACCCCAAAAAGTAAAATCTTAAAAAAAAAAACAAAAAAAACCAAAAACCTAACCTGCATTATGTCTTCATGTATTTCCTTATTCTAAATATTTGATACGAATGGAATCACACAACCTGTGGTCTTTCATTCTGCATAATATTTTTAAAAATCATTCATCTTCTGGGTGCCTAGGTGTCTCAGTTGGTTGGGCGACTGCCTTCGGCTCAGGTCATGATCCCGGAGACCAGGGATCGATTCCCACATCTGGCTCCCTGCTCGGCGGGGGGCCTGCTTCTCCCTCTCTCACTCCCCCTGCTTGTGTTCCCTCTCTCGCTGTGTTTCTCTCTGTCAAATAAAATCTTAAAAAAAAAAAAAATCATTCATCTTCTAACATTCTTAAGTACATCATTGTATGGATATATGACTTTGGGTTCCCCATGCATCAGTTATTATATGCTTAAGTTGTTTCCGACCTTTTGCTCCTATGAATAACACTATTATAAACATGTGCACAAGTTTTTTTATGTTGACCTATGTTTTCATTTATCTTCTATGGTTAATGAACTGCCAGATCACTTTGCAAAACATCTGTTACATTTTACATTTCTACTGACTACTAACAATGCATGAAGGGTCCAATTTCTCCGTATCTTTATCAATATTTATTATTATCTGAGTTCTTTTTTAATCCAGCCATTCTAATATGTATGAAGTGGTATCTCATTGTGGAAATTTTTTATACTTTAATAAATTATAATTGACAAATGAAATTGTAAAACATTTAAAGTGTTCAACACGATGATTTGATATATGTATCATATGAAAGGATTCCACCAAGTTAATTAACATATCTAACACTTCACAGATTTACCCTTTTTTTATGACAACACTTGAATTTTATTCTCTTAGAAAATTTTGATTATACAATACAGTATTATCAACCATAGTTACCATGTTATACACATGCGATCCTCAGCCCTTATTCAAATTATAACTCAAAGTTTAGGGCAACTCTCTCTGGTCCTCTCGCTCAGCCCTTATCAACAATAATTTTACTCTGTGTTTCTGAGTTTGATTTTTTTCTTATTAATTAGATTCCACATATAAGTGATATCATGTAGCATTCTCTGTCTGGTTTATTTCACTTAATATAAATTCCTCCATGTTCATCCATGTTGCAAATGGCAAGATTTCCTTCTTTTTTTCAAAGCTGAAAGATATTCCATTATACATTTATATCTTATAAATCAATTTTTAAATATGTTATGTATATATAAAATATGTATAATTATATGCATATATAAATATACATACACATATATTCATTTCTTTATCCATTCACCTGTAGCAGGTATCTATGTTGTTCCCCTACCCCTGCTATTACAAATAAAAGCTGCAATGTATATGAAAGTACATTTGGATATTGACCCAAAAGTGGAATTGGTAAAACATATGGTAGTTCTATTTTTAAATTCTTCAGGAACCTCCATACTGTCTTCCATCGTGGCTGTACAAGTTTATATTTCCACAGATAGCATAAAAGATTCCCTTCTATCCACATCTTCAGCAACATTTGTTATCACTTGCCTTTTTGATACTAGCGATCATAACAGGAGGTGATTATCTCATTTTAATTTTGACTTATATCTCCCTGAATATTAGTGATACTTAACACCTTTTCATATAACTCTTGGCCATTTGAATGTCTTCTGTGAAAAAAATGCCTGTTCAGATCCTGTGACCATTTTTTAGTTGGATTTTTTTTTTCCTATTGAATTGTATGAGTTCCTTCTATATTTTGGATATCATCCCTATTAGATATGTCATTAGCAAGTGTCTTTTCCCACTCCATAATCTGCCTTTTCACTTTATTGATGATATCCTTTGCTGAGCAGTCTTTTGGTTTGATGTAGACCCACTTTTTAATTTTTCCATTTATTGCCTTTGCTTTTGGTGTCAAATCCAAAAATACCAAGATAAATGAAGGAGATTGACCTCTATATTTTTCTAGTATAGAAAAGTTTAACCAAGTCTTATGTTCAAGTCTTCACCAACTTCAAGTTGATTTTTATGTATGGTATTAAGACAGGGATTCAGTTTCATTCTTTTACACATGAGGAACCAGTTATCCCAACACCATTTATTGAAGAGGCTATCCTTTCACCCATTACATAGTCTTGGTTCTTTATTCAAAAATTAAATGACCATATATGAATGGGTTTATTTCTGGGCTTCTTAATCTGTTACATTGATCTGTGGCTCTGTTTTTTATGTTTTTATGTGGTTATATAAAGTGTGACTCTTCTAGGGGAACCTGGGTGGCTCTGTCATTAAGCGTCTGTCTTTGGCTCAGGTCATGTTCCTGAAGCCCCAGAATTGAGCCCTGCACGGGGCTCCCTGCTTGGTGGGAAGCCTGCTTCTCCCTCTCTCATTCCCCCTGCTTGTGTTCCCTCTCTAGCTGTGTTTCTGTCAAATAAATAAAATCTTGAAAAAAAGAAAAAAAGGGGGCACCTGGGTGGCTCAGTTGGTTAAGCAGCTGCTTTTGGCTCAGGTCATGATCCTGGAGACCCGGGATCAAGTCCCAAATCGGGATTCCTGCTCCACGGGAAGCCTGCCTCTCCCTCCCTCCGTCCCTCTGCTTGTGTTCCCTCTCCAGCTGTGTTTCTCTCTATCAAATAAATAAATAAAATCTTCAAAAAAAAAAAAAAAAGAAAAGAAAAGAAAAAGAAAAAAAGTGTGACTCTTCCAGCTTTGTCATTCTTTTGAAGATTGCTTAGGATACATGGAGTGATTTGGGGTTTCAGATGAATTTTAGGACTATTTTCCTATTTGTATGAAAAATGCACTGGAATTTTGATAGAGAATGCACTGAATTTGTAGGTGACTTTGGATGATTTGGAAACTTTAACAATATTAATTTTTTGGGCCCAGAACACAAAATATATTCAATATCAATTTGTATCTTCAACTTCTATCATCAATGTCTTATATATTTCTGTGTACAAATCTTTCATCTCCTTGGTTAAATTTATTCTTAAGTATCTTTCTTTTTGATGCTATTGTAGATTAGACTGTTTTCTTAATATCTCTTTACAATAGTTGTTAGCATATAAAAATGCAAATGATTTTTTATACCTATTTGTATCCTGGCACGTCACTAAATTTGTGTATTGGTTCTAGCAGTTGTTTGATGAAGGCTTCAAGGTTTTCTATGTAAGATCATATCATCTGCAAGGACAATTTTACTTTTTACTATCCAATTTGGATATCTTTTATTTCTTTTTCTTGCCTAATTGCTTTGGCTATGATTTCCAGTACTATGTTGAATAACAGTAATAAAGGTGGGCTTCCTTGTCCTCCTCCTGGTCCCAGAGGAAGATCGGCTAGCTTTTCACCATTGAGCTTTCATTATGTTGAGGCACAATGCTTCTATACCTAAGTTGTTGAGTGTTTTTATCATGTAAGAGCACTGAATATTGTCAATAATTTTCTCCACCTATTGAGATAATCATATGATTTTGATCTTTCATTGTATTAATGTGATGAACAACATTTATGGATGTAGGCATGTTGAACTATCCTTGCATCCCAGGAATAAATTCCACTTGTTCATAATGTATGATCCTTTCAATATATTATTAAATTTTGCTTGATGATATTTTGTTGAGGATTTTCACATCTATGTTCACAGGGATATCAGCTTGTAATTTTCTTTTCTTCTGGCATCCTTGTCTGGTTTGGGTATAATGAGTTCGGAAGGGTTCCCTCCTATGTTCCCTCCTACGTCTTAGATGAGTTTGAGAAAGACTGGTATTATTTGAATGGTCGGAAGAACTCATCAGTGAAGCTGTGTACTGGACTTCTATTTGTAGGAGGATCTTTAATCACTGATTCATTCTCTTTAGTAACTTATCTGTTCAGATTTTCTATTTCATTATGATTCACTCTCAGAGATTCTATTATCTAGGAATTTACCCATTTCTTATAGGTTTTTCAATTTGTTAGGATGTAAATGAGCACAGTAGTCTCTTATCCTTTGTATTTCTGTGGTAATAGTTATAACACCCCGTTCATTTCTGTTTTTATTTGAGACATCTCTTTGTTTCTTGATCAGTCTACCTAAAGGTCTGTCATTTTTATTTATATTTTCAAAGAACCAGCTCTTAGTTTTATCAGTCTCTTCTATTCTTATTCTTTATTTCATTTATTTCTCTTCAAATTTTTCTCATTTCCTTTCTTCTACTAATGTAGGGCTTCATTTTTTCTTTTTCTAGTTCCTTCAAGTGATAAGTTAGGTTGTTTATTTGAGACTTCTCTTATTTTTTGAAGTAGGCATTTATTGGTGTAAACTTTCTTCTTAGAACTACTTTTGCTGCATCTCCTAAATTTTGTTATGTTATGTTCCCATTTTGGTTTGATTCAAGATATTTTGATTTCTTCTTTGACCCACTGATTGTTCAAGGACATGCTGTTTAATTTCAACATATCTGCAAATTTTCCACTTTTCCTGTTCTGATTTCTTTCATAAAATTATAGTCAGAAAAGATGCTTAATATGATTTCAATCTTCTTAAATTATTAAGACTTGTTTTTTGTCAAAGAGATAACTGCCTGTATTCTTCTCTAAGATTTTAATGGTTTTCAGTCTCACATTTAGGTCTTTGAGTCCATTCTGAAGTTATTTTTGTATATGTGCAAGAAAGTGGTCAGCTTCATTCTTCTGCATGCTGCTGTCCAGTTTTCCCAACACCATTTGTTGAGGAGAATGTCTTTTTTCCACTGGATATTCTTCCCTGCTTTGTCAAAGATTAATTGACTATATAGTTGTAGGTCCATTTCTGGGATTTCTATTCTGGTCCATTGATCTATGTTCTATTTTTGGGCCATGCCATAGAGTCTTGATCACTATAGCTTTGTAATATAACTAGAAGTCTGGAGTTGTGATGCCTCCAGCTTTGTTTTTCTTTTTTAAGACTGCTTTGGCTATTCGGGGTCTTTTGTGTTTCCATACAAATTTGAGGGCTGTTTGTTCTAGGTCTGTGAAAAATGCTGTTGGTATTTTGAAAGGGATTGCATTAAATGTGTAGATTGCTTTGGGTGACACAGATATTTTAATGATATTTGTTCTTCAGCGTGCCCACTTCTCTCTCTCTCCCTCCATCTGATCCTCCCCCTGCTTGTACTCTCTGTCTCTGTCTCTATTAACCAATCTTTAAAATAGAGAAAGTTTTATTTTTTTCCTCCAAATCTGAATGCCTTTTTATAAAGATTGTATTTATTTGAGAGAGAGAGAGCATGAGCAGGGGATGGAAGGGTGGGGGGTGGGGGGAAGACTGAGGGCAAAGGGAGAAGCAGACTCCCTATTGAGGAGGAGTTTGACGAGAGCTCAATCCCAGGACCCAAGGATGATGACCTGAGTCAAAGGCAGACACTTAACCCACTGAGCCACTCAGGTGCCCTGAATTCCTTTATTTCTTTCCATTTCCTTACTGTTCTGGACAGTCTTGGACTTGCAGTAAAATCTTAAGTAAAGATGAGGTCACATTGGAGTTAAGGCTCATGTTCTTATAAGGAGAGAGAGATCTGAAGGCACAGAAAACACACATAAAGAAACTGTCCATGTGATGATGGACAAAGAGATTGTAGTAATGAAGCTAAAAGCTAAGGACTGCCAATGAACACCTGAAGCTAGGAAAAACTCATGGAAGAGATTCACCCTCAAAGCCTTCAAAAGGAACAAACCCTTCTCACACCTAGATCTCAAAATTCTGGCCTCCTGAACTGTATGTGAGAGAATAAATTTCTGTTGTTTTAAGTCACCTGGTTTGTGGTAATTTGTTACATTAGCCCTAGGAAATTAATAGAGGGTAAGATGGTCAATTAGAACCAGCATGGTGGTAGATGTTTAAAAAGGTCATAATGAGTAAATATTTAAGTGGCAAAAACAAACAAGGGAAAAAAAAAAAAGACTTGATGATGAATTAGATTTGGAGAGAGAAAGGGAAAATGAGGTGTTAAAGAAGAACCCTCAGTTTATAGATTAACACGCTGGATGGTAGACTGTGATTTCATAAAGTTTCTTGGCATTTGATCCATTTCTAAGTATTACAATAAAATTTTGCCTTTAATTTCTATCTACAAATTCCTTCTTGAGTTTTCTGGGTCAAAGGCTGTGTTCTAGTCTTAATAATTAATAGACTATTTCATTCATCTTCTTTGGTAGCATTTCAGAGATCTGTAACTAAAGCAAAAAGATATAAAGGGACAGACTGCCAGTCCAAAACATACCAAAAAGTACCCTTAAAAACAAAATAAAAATTACCTTTAATTTTCTAAACCTCATACAGCTATAAGCATTAAAATATAACATTTACATTTTAAATGTCATTGTTCATATTGCCCTATCACTGGGATAAGTTATTCCTATCCTAACATTATCTTTCATAATAAGTCAACAAAAAAAATCAAAGTAAATTATTTGAATATTCATAACCTATACCTGAATTTTTATTACTTCAACTTTACATTTAAAATACCTTTTATAAGTTTAAAATAAAATTTTTTACTTAATTTTATTTTCAAATCTTGAATTTCTGTCAATTCCCCAGAATTACTTTTGTAAGAAAAATTATTCAGACTAAATCACGATCTCAAAATGAATTATGGGGAAACTATCTGAAGGAAAAAACCTCTTAAGATAGTTTTTTAGATTACATAAGTTTCAAGCATTTTTATTCTCTTAAATAACTTTTTCCTTTATTAAAATACATATATATATATATATATATATATATATATATATTAGCATTGATTCTAGGGCACTTGGTCAGTTGGTTGACATATGACTCTTGATTTTGGCTCAGGTCCTGATATCAGGGTCTTGAGACAGAACCCCATGTTGGGCTCCGGAGTCAGCTTGAGATTCTGTCTCTCTCTGCCCCCACCTCACTTATGCACTCTTGCTCCTGTCTTTCTAAAGAAATAAATAAAATCTTTTTTTAAAAATTAGCACTGATTCTGGACCCCAATGAGAAACCATTTGGCAAATTTGAAACTTTATGTATATGTTTTCTGATATGACCATGTGACTCTTTGAACTTTATAAAAAAAATTTTTTTTAAGATTTTATTTATTCAACAGAGGGAGAGATCACAAGTAGGCAGAGAGGCAGGAAGAGAGAACGGAGGAAGCAGGCTCCCTGCTGAGCAGAGAGCCCCCAATGCCGGCCTGATGCCGGCTTTGATCCCAGAACCCTGAGATTATGACCTGAGCTGAAAGCAGAGGCCTTAACCCACAGAGCCACCCAGGCGCCATGAACTTTATAAAAAATTTTAGCTAAATCTACCTAATTTAAAAATAAACCTTTCCATAAGATTTTATTTCATATACTACCTCTATTTCCAACCGACTTTGAAAAGATTAGTTATACCATTAATGATAATGAAAAAATAGTTACATTTTTATTTTCCTACTAGACTATAAGCATTTGAGGAAAAGACCTGTCTTACCTTCTTTTCTGCACACAGAAGCCACTGATCAATAATTAATTGAATTGAATTCATTAAAATACAATTCTGTGGCAGAAGCTAATGTTCTTTCAATGTACTTTTTAGAACACATTTTATTATCATTATAATTATTCAACCATTCCTTGTCACCACTTCCATCTTTTTTGTTTCTTTAAAAGAAACCAAAACTACCTTTTAATTAAAACTAAGTAGAAAAATAAGGAATTATTCAGTTAATTATCTAGAACTTACACATGATTTTTACATAGATTTCTCATATAATGTGGCAACAAGGATCTACATTATTTAAATGATAAAGAAAAAACAAAAGGAAATGTTTTAACAGAAGTATCAACACTCCCACATTATATATATATATAGTAGCTTTGGATTACTAGTTAAGCTGACTAAAAACTATGCATATTTAATGAGCAAGTTAATGTCAATGCACAAATGAATAAAGCCTTCAATTTATGTAGCATCATACTCCTGCAGATCTCAAAGCATTTTCCAAGAATTTTCTTTACCATCTTCCACGAAGTGAGCAGATGGCAAGACTCCTCTAGATTTAGATGGCAAGACTTAGACACAAAAAGGTTAAGCCATTTCCCAAACAGTCCAAGAGAATCAGGAGCAAAACAGAAATAGAACCCCATATGACTCTTAACCTCCCTTTAAAACTATCAGACCTCATTTTTAACCTTTGTCTTTTCTGATCATAGAACTTTACAAAATAACAACAGTAATGACAGCGCCAAGAAACATGGTGTTTACTAAGTGCTAGCCACTGACTGTATGTAGGACTTGACATGTATAATCTCACTGAAGTCACACAGCAGGCCTGTGAGGTTGGTATTATCACTACTCCCATATCACACAAAGGGAGACCGAGGCTCAGAGAATTTCAGTAAGTTGATCACAGTCACACTGTTAATAAACAGTAAAGTCAGGATTTGAACCAAAATAGCTTGACTCTATAACCTACAACCACTCTACATCTGAACTACCCCCAGGAGTCAAAAGATTTGTGGTCTCATCAAACTAGATTTTGTGCTTATTGGCAATTTGGTTTAGGAGATTACCACTTGTCTCAGATTATACCTGTTGTCCCTAAGTAATTGTTAGAGGTGCCCCTTCCAAACATCACAAGCCTCTCTGTTTAGATTATAAAATATAAGGTCAGCTTAATATTAGGTATATGTTTTATCTTCTCTTGACTTTATTTTACTGAACTGTAGTTTAATTAGAGGATGTCTAAGGCTTTTTTAATTCTAAAATAATGTAACAACTTAAAAACCATAAGACACAGGTATCTAGGAAGGTTTTTACTTACATAAATATTCACTGTGGTCCTCACAGTTAAAAATTTTCACACAGAAATTAAAGTTTATCAAACACAAAAATGTTCATTAGTTAACTGACCCCTTATAAAAATCAATCCCCACTTAAACCCATTCCTGAACCTTTGTTGATCATTGCTGAATACTGTATGAGTGCAAAATAACTGCACAACTAAATTGCTAGTCTTCCAAATGAGACAGAATTCCAAAAACCTAGTGAGATCTATGTTGGAGAAAAGCTCAGATCCCATGTAAAAGCTGTGATAAATAAGGATATAGAAGAGTTATATCATTTAACAACAGCAAAAAATTGATATGGATGACAGCAAGATAGTCCCTCTAAAGAAAATATGGGAAACGATTAAGAGTCTTGGGCCAGACAACATAGTGTAGACTCAATTCTTCCTACTACTTCTTAATAAACATCAGTATAAACTTTGAAATTTCAAATGGAAGCCAAAGAACTCTGAAAATAGAGGGGTGCCTGGGAGGCTCAGTCAGTTAAGCATCTGCCTTTCAGCTCAGGTCACGATCCCAAGGTCCTGAGATCAAGCCCTACATTAGGCTCCTTGCTCAGCAGGAAGCCTGCTTCTCCCTCTCCCTCTGCTGCTCCCTCTGCTTGTGTGCTCTCTCTCTCTCTCTCTCTCTCTCTCTCTCTCTCTTTGTCAAATAAATAAAATTTTAAAATCTTAAAAGAAAAAGAAGAAGAAGAATTCTGAAAAATGGAAATAAGGCTGACATGCTGAGGGCCCTAGGACTGGAAGAAGACAGTGGCAGGATATCTCATAACCCTTCTTCAAGAGAAAGTGACCCAGGCCTTGCCCCAAACCTAGCAACAAAAAGCAGCCTACATAGGTTCATTCCTTTTGACATTAGGCAAGCCTAACAATGCCAGAGAGGGCATACTGATAGGGAGTGCAAACTGAGCCCCCAAGAGAAGCATTCCTCTCCCCCACTGAGACACATTAGGTAGCTAAGTGGGGCACCAGAGACAGTGTCCCATCACAACATGGGCCCAGTCTGGTAACTGTTCTCTATCTCCACGAGCAGTGGACTCCTGCCCCAGCAGCCCCAGCAGCCCCAGCCTGGGAAGCCTCTCTGTCCCCATGGGCTGGAGATAACTTTCTTCCTCCTAGAGGCAAAGATGGCTTATTCTGGGGAAGCTCTTTTCAGTCCCTCACCCAACACCAGCACAGTGTATAGGAGGCCCAGATAAACCAAGGAGACCAAACAGTATTGCAATGGATCTGAAACTTAAATTGTCAATGGAATCATGGAATCATACCCAATAAAAGAAAGCCTGTGGCTACATGCTAACCTAAATAGGATGACTGCCTGCTACAATAAAAGATTTTTTAAAAAATTTTAAATAAAATAAAAGATTTAAATAAGACCCAGAGTTTCCTAACATAAGAGCTAAATATTCAAGAGTCAATAAAAAAAATAGTCTGTATTATACCAGAAAACAGGAATATTACAAGTTGCATGTGACAATTAATGAAATGAATCATATATTTACATTGAGAAGAAATTTAAAGCAGCCATCATAAAGTGCTTCATAATCAATTGGAAATTCTCTTGGAACAAATTAAGAAAAATCACAACAAAGAAATAGAAGTTACAAAAAAGAACCATATAAAATTATAGAACTGAAAAATCAAATAATATGATAAAAAGCTCCCTGGAGGGACGCCTGGGTGGCTCAGTTGGTTAGGCCACTGCCTTCGGCTCGGGTCATGATCCCGGAGACCCGGGATCGAGTCCCACATCGGGCTCCCTGCTCGGCGGGAAGCCTGCTTCTCCCTCTCTCCCTCCCCCTGCTTGTGTTCCCTCTCTCACTGTGTTTCTCGCTGTCAAATAAATAAAAATCTTTAAAAAAAAAAAAAAAAAAAAAAAAAAAAAAAAAAAAAAAA
>PITA01003094.1:0-40849 GCA_004023965.1 Spilogale gracilis | reverse complement strand
TGACAGAAGACAGACTCAGCAAACTTGAGGACAGATCAACAGAATTTACCAAGTATGAGCTACAGAGATAAAACAGCTTGAAAAAATAATAAATTTTAAAAGAACAAAGACCTGCAGGACAATATTAAAAGATCAAACATCTGCATCATGGGGGTCCCAGGATAGGAGAAACAGAACAGGGATAAAAGAATATTTGAAAAAAATCATGGCTGAAGTCCTCTCAGAAGAGTTCACAAAAGACATAAGCCAACTCTTCAAGGAGCCGAGCAAATTCAGATAGGACAGACTCAAAGAAATTCAAGGTAAGACATGTCATAATTAAACTTCTGAGAACTGGACAAAGAATAAATCTTAAAGGCAAACAGAGAGATACTACCTACTGGGGAACACCAATTCAAATTCCCATGGATTTCTCTTCTGAAACAACAGAGGCCGGACAGAAGGGAGACATTTTTCAAGTGCCAAAGGAAAAAAAAAAAAACTGTCAACTGCAAATTCTGTACCTGGTAAAACTACCTTTTTATGAAATGAAGGTGAAATAAAAACATTCCCAGATGAAGGAAAAGCAAAACAATTTTTACTAACAGATGTACCCTTAGAGAATGACAAAGGGGAGTTCTTCTAACAGAAAGAAAATGACAAAAAGAGGAATTTTAGAGAATCAGGAAGGAAGAAAAAAACAGTAGAAAAAGCAGAAATATGAGGACATATGATAGTCTATCCTTCTCATGAACCTTATAAATTTTTGATTGAAGCAAAAAGTACAATACCATCTGATACTCTAGACAATGATATTTTAAAGTGGGAAGGGTGAAAGGACCTAGACAGGAGAAAAGATTTCCATACTTCACTCTCTCAAAGTGCTAAAATGTTGAAACCAGTAGTGTGATGTCACATAGGAATATTGTAATAGCTCTTGAGCAATCACTAAGAAAACTATACAAAGTAATACGCTCAAAACCACTGTGAGCAAATCAAGAAACAAACCTATGGTTGAAATAAGACAGTTCTCAATCCTGGTGCTCTGGACAGTGCTCTCTGAGTGAGTGACCAACTGAATTGAGGAGAGAGCTCAAGGTAAACACCATAGCAAGAGAACACAGCATCTTCATTTGGAAAGAACTTTACAAACTATGCAGTCCAACTACAGCCTCTCCATGTACATCTCTGCATATGCATATGTGTTTAGGTAGGGAGGCAAATTCATGTGTACTAGTATCATCTGCATTTAACAGTTAGCCAAACGAAGAGTAAGTAAAGTCATCCAAGCTACTACACTGATATTGGTAAGTTGCTTGTCACCCTTTGATCGCTTTTCCCATCGTAATCATTGGTCTATCTCTGGCAGAGGAAGGGAAGGTATTTAGTAAAAGTTACTGACTCTTTTTTTTTTTTTTTAAAGATTTTATTTATTTGAGAGAGAGAAACACAGCCAGAGAGGGAACACAAGGAGCGGGAGCGAGAGAGGGAGAAGCAGGCCTCCTGTCGAGCAGGTAGCCCGATGTGGGACTCGATCCCGGGTCTCCGGGACCATGACCTGAGCCGAAGGCAGTCTCCCAACCAACTGAGCCACCCAGGCGCCCCAAAGTTACTGACTCTTAACCATGCTCAAGGCTCAACTTATTCTAGTTAAATTAAAGATAGAAGAATAGAGATGGTAGACTGGTAAAAGATTCAGGTCAAACTCACATGGTCTTCCATTTCTCATTTCTAAATCGAGCTGCCATAAAGGGGAAAGAGCTTCCTTCAGGAAATATATTTATCCCCACATGCAAAATGTTTCTCCCCATAAAATAAACTTATTATTTTCTCAACAATGTATTTATTACCAATTAACAATGTGAAAGGGTCTAAAAACTATAAAGAACCCCCAAATATGCAGGGTTTTTGTTGCTTACTTTATAACATAGCTTGGAGATCATTTGATACATATAGAGAGCATTTCTTTAATACGGTTTACTTTAATACACTTACTCAGCACTCTACATTTTATCCCAAGTGCTGACACAATTTACATTAATAATATTCACTTAGGATATATATATATATACACATATATATACTAAAAATATAGAACTGCACAAGGAAGCGTGATTATCAAAATCTAAATATTCAGATACATTCATAATTTCAGCCCTATTTCATTTTTTATAAACTATTTATTCTTTCCCCAGAATTCTACCTGGTGCTTTACCTCTTCCACTTTTATTTTTAAACTGTGTTGTTAAATTAAAACAATGCAGCAATAAAATATAGCACAAGGGCCTAATTTTCCAATAAAGTGAAATAGGTATAAATTTTAAAAAGGAGAAAGAACTAATAGATTCTTCTGATGATTTTGTTATACATACACATACTCACACAGAGAAAGTAAAATGGGAAGAAGCATGTCATATTGCAATCTACAGCTTTGTTCAGAAAAAACATTCCAAACAAAATTTCACTTCTAGTTCTTGATTTTAATAGAGTGCATAGTTGCAATTGAAGTTATAACTCAAATTTTATATAAAATAAAGTTTCCAGGGGCACCTGGGTGGCTCAGTTGGTTAAGCGACTGCTTTCAGCTCAGGTCATGATCCTGGAGACCCGGGATCTAGCCTCACATTGGACTCCCTGCTCGGCGGGAAGCCTGCTTCTCCCTCTCTCAGTCCCTCTGCTTGTGCTCCCTCTCTCGCTATGTTTCTCTCTGTTAAATAAATAAATAAATAAAATCTTTAAAAATAAATAAATAAATAAAATAAAGTTTCCATAAATTCCCACTTCATACTTTTTCAAGATAAATTCTCAATCATCCACCACCTCCTCCCTCCACCATAAACACACACATATACATTATTTAGTATGAAATTCCGGCAACTGCTTTAAATTATTTATTTTAAGTGGTACTTTTCCAATACTATTTACTCTTGAATAAAAGGTCCCTTTGCATCTAATATTTGATGTAATATAATGCTAACAAAGAAAACTGACTAAAAATAACAAAAATGGTCCTATTAATAGGGTTTCAATGAACATTCCTCATTGTTTAAAAAAAATGTAATGAACACTAGGCTTCAGAAGAAATGGGGTTCAGAAGAAAATATTAAATTCCCTTTGACTGAACAAAATAATACATTTAGAATTCAACAGAGGACAGGAAGAGGAAAGCATTATTCAAAGGAATACAATCTCAAATTAGAGGCTAACATTAGTATCTGAAGCATAACTGGCAATTCAATAAATTGGAACAAAGACTAAAGATTAACAACCAGCTAGCTATAATCATGATTTCTGTTAGCAACCAACCCCTGTTCACTGTGGACAACAGGTATTCATAAAACACTTTGAAAAGCCACGTCCTACATGTTGGGATGAGCACTGAGTGGTGTATGTAAGTGCTAAATGCAACACGTGAAACTAGTATTCTTCTGTATGTTAACTGGAAGTTGAATAAAACTTGGAAGAAGAAGAGAAAAAAAAGCCATGCCCTAAAAGTTCATTCATAAGCCAAAAAGCAAGTTAACAAGTTACTGTTAAATATAAAATAATCAAATCTATAAATCTGAATTCATATAAATATTTTACATATTATGGACATAGCCAATTACTAAAATGTTTAGAAACATTTTTAAAATCTTTAAATTGAAAAAAACTTTTAAATGCCATCAATCTGTTTTTAATAAAACAGAAAGGGTGGGGCGCCTGGGTGGCTCAGTTGGTAAACGACTGCTTTCGGCTCAGGTCATGATCCTGGAGATCCGGGACCGAGCCCCACATCAGGCTTCCTGCTCGGCGGGAAGCCTGCTTCTCCCTCTTTCATTCCCTCTGCTTGTGTTCCCTCTCTAGCCCTGCTTCTCTCTGTCAAATAAATAAATAAAATCTTAAAAAAAAAAATAGAAAGGGCCTTATTTTAAAGGCAGAACACCTCCATCCAACTCAAGGACCAGTAATATTACAAGAAAGTTTATTGTTCTTGGAACACTGAAAAAATAAAATAATGTAATAAAAAAAAAGGACAGGTTATTGTTTAAAACTCCAGGTTTAGGATGTTGTCAAGAGGATGGAGGTAAATAAAATGTTAATAATTAGAATATCAATGTCTAGTCTCCACACATTAGAATCATCACACAATCATAAAAAATGTTCCTTACTGTAAGATTCTGGCAAGTTCTACTGGGAAATGGATGAGTCCCATCAGGTAGAATTTGCAGTAGTCCCTTGGATAGAGCAATGTCTAAACATTTTGAATAAAAAAATGTTCATTATAAGTTGCTTAAAATACCATCACTACTACCTGGGAATGTTAATCATGCCTTTCTCAAGAAACTTTGAACAACAAAATCACTAAATACCCACAATCAGTGATCATTATTTTAATTTATTGTCAGTAATTTGCTATTTTATTTTATTGTCAGTAATTTGCTATTTTATTTTATTCTACCAGTAGTATAAAATCATCACTAGAATGTACTGTTCATCTATAGTGTATAAAACACTGTATTAAACATACACCAGGCATGGGCTCTGCCTCTCTTTTTAAAAAACTTAGATCTGGGAATAAACCCACAAATGCTGACAGCAACTCATATGTTCTAACCACCAGATACCACTTTTCTTCAGAACAACAAACCACACACATAGCATTCAAAATACCCTTTATTTTGGCCAAGGTTGTGGTTACATACTATGCTAAGTTAAAATTGTACTGGTATCCCTTAAAGCCTCAAACTATTTTGACATTTGGTGGCAATATCTTTAAAAAATGGACCAAACACAGGATTTGTTTTGTAAAAGCAAGTGAATAAATAATCATCATCAAATTCATATATTGGAAACTAAGAGACAAACTAAAGATATCTCAATGAGAAAATTCACATGAGAATGGCAGGAAAAAATGCCTGTGGTTTACTGACTCAAGCTCAGTCACTAAGAACCTGTATACTCATATGGATAAGGTTTCATAATCATAGATTCAGAGTCATTACTCATCTTACTTTTCTCTTTGCTTCCTCACGAAGATATACCAGCCTTGAGCGTGAGAAATTGACTAAAAACTGCCTCAGGCAAATAAAAATGTGACAGTCAGCCTGGCAATGAAGACAAATTGCCATGTTCATTAATCAAGCTACCAGTGGGAAACACTGGATCATGATGAACTAAAAACACAGGTGTAGGAAACTGTTAAGTACTCAAAGTATTCAAATTAAAACTAAAATCCTGTATTTCACACATCTATTAAATGAACATACAGATAGGAAACACCAATCAAATAGCAAGACTGTAACATGTTCAGAAAACAAATGGAAAACTGAATATAATTAAAGGTCTCAAAACACCACATCCTTATTTTGGATGCGGGACAGATCCTTTACAAAATACAAGGGTAAATACCCAAAAGAAATGAAACACAGGTCCATGTAAAAACTTGTGTGTAATTCATAAGAGCCAAAAAATAAAATAAGCCAAATTCTACCAACTGATGAGAATATATAATAAACAAAATGTGCTATATCCATATAACAGAATATTATCTGGCCATAAAAGGAAATGCAGTATGCTATAAAATAGGTGAAACCTGAAAACATACTAATAAAAGGCCACACACAAAAGGTCACATATTATAGAATCCCATTATATGAAATCAACAGGCCCATCTATAGAGACAGAAAGCAACATTAGTAGTTGCCTATGGTCAGGGCAGGGCAGTGGCAACTGGAAAGTGACTGCTAATAAATACAGTTTCTTGGGGTGCCTGGGTGGCTCAGTTGGTTAAGCGACTGCCTTGGGCTCAGGTCATGATCCCGGAGACCTGAGATCAAGCCCCGCATTGGGGTCCCTGCTCGGCAGGAAGCCTGCTTCTCCCTCTCTCACTCCCCCTGCTTGTGTTCCCTCTCTAGCTGTGTTTCTCTCTGTCAAATAAATAAATAAAATCTTTAAAAACAAACAAATAAATAAATAAATACAGTTTCCCTTTCATGTTATAAAGTTTATTACAGTGTGGCTACCCAACTTTTTGAATATACTAAACACAATTAAATTGTACAAAAGTAAAACACTGTAATTCCACATAAATGAGATATCTAGAGTAGTCAAATTCATACAGACAGAAAGTACACTGGTTACCAGGGGTTGGGCAGAGAGAAGAGTTGTTACCACAACTCGAAAGTTGAGTTGTACACTTTAAGTGAATAAATTGCATGGTATGTAAATTATATCTCAATAAAGCTATTAAATAAAAATAAATAAGGTGTGTATATAAAAGAAAGAATAGTAAGCCTGACACCACAATGGGTAAACTCCTAATCTATAATCATTGAGTGCCTCTGCTAATAAACTCTGGTTAGCCTCAAATAAGATGACCAGATGTGCCCCAGTCAGGATGCTAGTCTTGACACTCACTATACCCACACTCCTTGCCTGAGTGATGTCATCCACTCCTGTGGTTTCAGCATCCATGTGTTCATGATTCCCAAATGTAAATATTCATATGGAAACTGATCTCTGCTGCTGAACTGCTGCCCCATTATTTCTCGGTGCTCAATGAGCAGGTACTCCCGGGTTCCTGGAAAGTTCTCAGACATCATATGCTCAGAAGGCCACAAAATGGAGAGGTAAGAACAGGGGCCTGAAGCCAGAGAAACCTGGGACCTACCACTTACTAGATGGGCAGTCTAGAGATGTAATGGAGTCTTTCTGATTCTCTAATTTCTTACTTTTATTTATTTATTTATTTTAAGATTTTATTTATTTGACGGAGAGAAACACAGCCGGAGAGGAAACACAAGTAGGGGGAGTGAGAGAGGGAGAAGCAGGCTTTCCGCCGAGCAGGGAGCCCGATGTGGGACCTGATCCCGGGTCTCTGGGATCATGACCTGAGCCAAAGGCAGTCGCTTAACCAACTGAGCCACTCAGACGTCCCACTAATTTCTTACTTTTAAAAGGAGAATTCTCCCAACTACCTCACAGGATTATTCAGAGGAAAAAATCAGATAAATGCATATAAAGTACTCAGAGGTTGAAAAACCAAGCACATAGAAACTATTAAACATGTGTTCACTGACTCCCCCTTTGAACTTGCTCTACTTCTTTATTCTCAAACTCAGTTAAAAATATCACCATGTTCTAAACCTACAAACCTTGTTATTATTGATCCCTATTTGCCTTCTGCATTATTCGAGAAATTCTATCCATCTACCTCAGAAGTGCCTTTTTACTGGAATTTCTATCCTCATTTATTTTTGACACTTCTTTAATTTAGGCTTCTATTATGTCTTTAAACTCTGACACAATTTAATTGTATCTCTTCATCATCAGTCCATCTATGCTAACATGAAATCGTCCTCCAAAAACATGAAATTTACCTCCTACTTTAAAATCTGTTACCTTTTTTTTTTTTAAGATTTTATTTATTTATTTGACAGAGAGAGAGAAATCACAAGTAGGCAGAGAGGCAGGCAGAAAAAGCGGGAAGCAGGCTCCCCGCTGAGCAGAGAGCCCGATGCAGGTGCTCCCGGGTTCCTGAAAACTTCTCAGACATCATATGCTCAGAAGGCCACAAAATGATCCCAGGACCCTGAGATCATGACCTGAGCCACCCAGGCACCCCTTGTTACCTTTGAAATCCAAAAGCCTTAGCTTGGTATTCAGCATTGAACTCTTCCAACACTACCTCACTTTCCTTTGTAGTCACATCTACAAAGGTGTGTTTTTTGCTTTGTGAACTTCTCACCATTCCCTAGATGTACTCCTGACACTAACTTTGTTCCCTGTGTAGAATACCCCTAATTCCTTTTCCTTAACTTGGGAGATTTTTATTCATCCAAGCCTATTTCAAATGACATGCCAGAGATTGTGTTATTTATCTTGTACATATCTGCCTCTTCACCACGTTGTAAACTGCTAGAACATGGATCATGTGCTACATTCATTCTGTATCACCCTTGGTTACTGGTGATGAAGGAAAAAAAAGGGGGTATCAACACAGAAGACCCAGATCCAGTAACATTAAGAGATTTTTTGTTCTAAGGTAAATGCCAGACACAACTACTGTTTGGTATAAATCACGCCACAAAGTTTCAGCCAGTGAAATAAATTATTAATCATAATATTTAAAGCCAAAACTGAATCCTTTGTTTTATATTACTGTTGTTTGTTTTTTGCGTCTTAAGACTGTACTAGAAAACCAAGAAATTATTCATTTTTAAAGGTCTGAGGAGTAAAAACAATGACCCAGTTGCAACACACGCAAAAAAATATTTCTTGGATGACAAGGCAAATTTTACAATGGTTAACTGAGAATTCTACTGATTTTTAGCCTAGGCCCTAACATTAGAATCACTCTGATTTTGGAAACTGAGATTAATAGCAAATTCTAAGACTGAGAGACAGGTACAAGTTTATGGCATCATGTGAACCACCAGATTATTTATCTATGAAGAAATAAATTCTATCCTAGGTTAGAGGTGGCTCAGTATTCAAGATTATTAGACATAGTCCAGAAAAACTACACTATGGCTGATGTCACCATTAACTACCACAGACCACACTTGACTGAATTCTTTGCACCTAGTATCTCAACAAAGAATGTCTTCTGATTACCTCAGGGTTTGGTAATGAAAGACTCAACAACTCAAATTTCCAGAAATTTAGCATGAAAAGACATACTGGCAGCCTGAACATGGGATAATAGCTAAATAATCTTTTTTAAGAAGTGGACTAGGATATTTCAGATAAATAAATAAATTGGCTAAGAAATTTTATTACCTAGGATACTGGGCTCTTTCTTATACATTTATTTTCGTAACTTAGTGACTTGGTGAATATAAGTTAAATAACTTTGTTTTAACTAAAAAAAAGTCAAGCTAGCCAGTTATTTGATAAGGAAAACTTTGCACATAAAGCACATATTTTTTTCATTTTACTTGTCAGATTGTTCAGAAATTGCAAAACCACATGGAAAGAGTGAAATCTGATCATTTAAGCATGAGACAAAAAGAATAAGAAAATTTTATTTCAAAAATAACTTCATTGGAACCTTTGGTACAAATTCAATGAGGGAAGTAAACTAAAATTAAAGTAAGTTTTTTTAATCAATTATACCTAATAATTAGCTGAATTTTTATGTTAGTTGGATTTACTTAAGTATGAGGCAAAAATAATTATTCATTTTGTTAACGCAGGAAGGTAATTTTACTTAGCACATACTAATAAACTAAAAATCCAGGTGAAAATAATTTTAAAAACAAAGTACCAAAATGAAACAAGCAGAAAAAGTTATCAATAATAATGACTGCAAAAATTTAAATCATTTCAAAGTGAAATTGCTAAATAATAAAAGCACCATGAATGAATTCACTAGAAATAATTCTTTTTTCCTAGTAGACTCCAAGAGCCAGCGCACAGCCTAATATAGGGGTCTAAATTCACTACTCTGTGATCAAGACCTAAGCGGAGACCAAGACCCAGATGTTCAACTGACTTAACTATCCAGGCGCCCCGACAAGAGATAATTTCTAAAGCGTTATTTATATTCTAAAATTTCGAAGAGGATTACATTTTATTCAATGGGCTACAAAAAGCAATATACAGTTTTGACCTCCAAATCACTTGATAATAGGATCTAAAAAAAATTACTGTGTAATCTGAGTTACAGGTGATTTACCAAAACAAAACAAAAAATAATCTTAATAAAAAGTACTAGCATACTCAGCAAAAAACACCTTAAAATAACTGTCCACCATACACAGATTATCGTAGACATTACAATGCTAGCAAAATACCAGGAAAAAGAATGATTAAAAAAATACATCTCAATAGATGCCAATTTAATACAACCAAGTATTCAACTTTGAACGATACTCTAAAATATCAAATATAAAATTTCTTCAGGTGAGAAGTATATTTAAATCTAGAGTCAAAATCCTACTTTTTGTAATATGGTTATTAACTCTAAAGATTTAAATAATAATAGGTGTGAAAGAGTGGCATTTTGCTAAAAACTTAACAGCTACCACTTCTGAAACACTTATCACCCACAACCATCACCACCTTTTGATTTGCAACATTTCTGGGGTATTAATAGCCCCCACCATGGTTAATTTGAAGGTGTCAATGAAATATCACTACATGGTAATTGAGAATAGATACATATTAATAGATTGGCTTCTGCAAGCTGGCTCCAGTACATCACTGGGCATTAACTTCCACTGAGCTCTTACTACTTGACAAGCACTGGGCTATAGACTTTACATAGCCCATTTCATTTAATCCTCATAATAATCTACAAAGTATATATTACTTCATCTTCCAAATGAGGATATGGAGGCTGAGAGACAAAGTAATTTGCCGAAGGTCACATTATTAATGAGCGGCAGAGCCAGAATTTAAAAATATTTTTAATCAATTTAAATATCATTCTTCATTCCCACCTATAGTTACTAATGGGTCTGATTTTTACATGAACTAATCCATTTGCCTACTTATTTGTAGTACTACAGTAAATGTCAATTTTTTTGATAAGAAAAATGAGATCATGGCCTGAGCCAATATTTTTTATGGATATTTATTGTAGTACTAAAACTAATGACATACAAAGAGTTTGGAAACAGGCCTTCATGTCCCCAAAGACTCTTCTTTCCCCTAAAATATTCTGCTTCTAAAATAAGAAAGGCTGGGGTGCCTGGGTGGCTCAGTTGGTTGAGCAACTGCCTTTGGCTCAGGTCATGATCCCGGAGACCCGGGATCGAGTCCCACATCGGGCTCCCTGCTCGGCGGGAAGCCTGCTTCTGCCTCTCACTCCCCCTGCTTGTGTTCCCTCTCTGGCTGTGTTTCTCTCTGTCAAATTAATAAAATCTTTAAAAAAAAATAAAAAATAAAATAAAATAAGAAAGGCTGATTTTAAATATCAAAAAATAATCAGTAATAAATTATAGCTCAGTACAAAAATCAACAGTTTACTATCATCTTTAAAATTAATTATAAAGTATACAATAAAACACAGCTCAATCACAAGTATAACATATCTGATGGTTTATTTTTTCTTTTATTAAAAATATGTTCAAAATCCTGATGGAAAAGTTAAAGAAGTCATGAACACAAGGAAGTGTACACACACACACACAGCTCTTGGGTGGGAAGTCTACATGTTGTTAAAAGAAAAAAAATTGCAATGTTTCTTCAACTAATTAACCAGTTAGTAAATAAGAAGCTAAAATAAGTACTCCCAGAATCTGAAAACACATTTAGTAAATATCACTTAGACAAAACTGGTTATCTTAAGAAATGACATATAGAGGTATCCTGGTTGGCTCAGTTGCTCAGTATGCAACTCTTGATCTTGTGGGTCTTAGTTTGAGTCCCACACTGGGTGCAGAGATAACTTAAAAATAAAATCTTTAAAAAAGAGAAAGAAAGAAATGATTGGGACACCTGGTGGGTCAGTCCCGTCTGACATGATTTTGGCTTGAGTCATCATCTTCAGGTCATAAGATCAAGCCCCACCTCAGGCTACATGCTCAATGGGAAGTCTGCTTAAGATTTTTCTCTCTCCCTCCCTACCTGGTCTCTTGTGCTCTCTCTATCTCTCAAATAAATAAATCTTAAAAAAAAAAAAAAAGAAATGATTTATAAATGTACAATTAAGATTGAAACATTTCTTAAGTCTACTCCAAGAAGATTCCAAGATGTATCCCCATGAACAGGTGGCTTTATTTTTATTTTAAAGCTACTATTTTTTAAAGATTTTATTTATTAATTTATTTGAAAGAGAAAGACAGAGGATGAGTGGGAGGAGGGGTAGAGAAAGAGGGACAAGGTGAGCTAGTACTTAATCTCAGGACCCCTGAGATCATGATCTGAGCTAAAGTCAGATGCTTAACTGACTGAGCCACCCAGGTGTCCCTAAAGCTATGATTAATTGGGTTCCCACTATAAGTTGGGCAAAGCCCTTGACACATTATATTTCATTTAATCCTTGTTACAACTCCATAGCATCTATATTACAGCTCTATTTTCTTTTTTTACGTTTTTTTATTCCAGTATACTTAATATGCAGTGTTATATTAGTTTCAGCTATAAAACATAGTGATTCAATAATTCTATACATTACTCAGTGATCATCCTAAATATACTCTATAATTCCCACCACCTATTTCACTCATTCCTGCACCTCCACCCCCATCACCTCCCCTTTGGTAACCACCAGTTTGTTTCCACAGTTAAGAGTCTGTTTCTTGGTTTGTGTTTCTCTCCTTCACCCCACCTTTCCACATTTGTTCTGTTTCTTAAATTCTACATATGGCATTTTGTCTTTCTTTGATTATTTTGCTTAGCATTATGCTCTCTAGCTCCATCCATGTTGCTGCACATAGCAAGTTTTCATTCTCTTTATGGCTGAGCAATATTCCAGTGTGTGTGTGTGTGTGTGTGTGTGTGTGTGTGTGTACACACACATACATACATGTACCACCTTTTATTTATCCATTCATCTATTGATGGACACTCAGGGATAGCTCTATTTTTTATATTAGAAAAAAACAGAATTAGGTAAGTTATGTCTACTTCACAACAAAAAGAGGAAGAATCAGAATTTAACCTCAGATCTAACTCCAAAATAAGGACTAAGCCGTATATTATATAACTATCATTGACCTCCTTGGTACCTGAAAATAAAATTAGAAATTTTAGGGGCACCTGGGTGGCTCAGTCGGTTAAGCATCTGCCTTCAGCTCAGGTCTTGATCCCAGAATCCTGGGATCGGGCCCTGCATCAGCTCCCCTGCGCAGCAGGGAGCCTGTTTCTCCCTCTCCTGCCTGCCACTCTGTCTACATGTGATTCTCTCTCTCTCTCTCTCTCAAAATAAATAAATTCTAAAAAACAAAAACTTAGAAACTTTAATTACTTAATTAAAATGAAAATCCTTATTTATTACTAAGGATTGTGAATGGTTTTAATGGTCTTCCTTATATTTTTCTCTGAAAAACATTTATACAATGATTTTTTTTTACTTTTATAACTGGAAAAAAGTTTATTTGATTTTGCAGGGGGAAAAAAGTTATTGCTTACAGAAATAGAAAAATCTTTGAAGTAAGAGAAATTCCAGAAACAATTTTTAAACAGAGACACTCAGAATATCTTAAACATATACTGAAGTCATGTAGAAAAGAATAATTTGGTACATACTAATATACAATATGCAAATATTAATACTGCAAATACAAATAGCTAATATCTTAGCTAGGTAGGTGTTCACTAAATCACTGAAATGCAATGATTCTTTCTTTTTTTAAGATTTTATTTATTTAGGGATGCCTGGGTGGCTCAGTTATTAGGCGTCTTGCCTTCCGCTCAGGTCATGATCCTGGAGTCAAGGGATCGAGCCCCACATCAGGCTCCCTGCTCTGCTGGAGGCCTGCTGCTCCCTCTCTCACTCCCCCTGCTTGTGTTCCCTCTCTAGCTATGTTTCTCTATGTCAAACAAACAAATAAATAATCTTTAAAAAAAAAAAAGACTTTATTTATTTATTTGTCAGAGAGAGAGAACACACACAAGCAGGGGGAGAAGCAGGCTCCCCACTGAGCAAGGAGCCCATTGCAGGACTGGATCCCAGGACCCTGGGATCACGACCTGAGCCAAAGGTAGATGCTCAACTGACTAAGCCACCCAGACATCCCTGAAAGACAATGATTCTTATGAGAAATGGAAGAAAGGAACATATTTCTCTGTATTTTGTAGACATCTCTTTTAATTTGTAATGAAGAGTAAATAGAAGGTCCAATTATAGAGATCTGAGGTACTATGTAGGTTCTTATACTAATTAATCCTCACCACTATTTATGAGATGCACATTTTATGAACTTACAATACTTTTATTTTTTCTAATTTGATTTCCTAGATTAAATGAGGAAGCTGTTAGTTACTTAATAAAATAATATGCTATAATCCCAGCCCTAAGAACACTGTCTTAGGACTCAATGTTACAGTTCTTGAATTAATGTATAAGGTCCTTTCCAATAGGATTTTTTAGGAAAAAATTGTTTAAAAAATTGAATGAACATATTAAAAGAAAATTATCTAGAAAGAAAAGCAGTCTTCTTCTAATTCCCAAGTTAGGGGTCTTTAAAAATATAAAACTGGGGAGACAATATTCTTACTACTACAACATAAATAATGTCAGTTTAATCAGACATAAACTATAATCAGAAAGAGAGAACTACATGGGATATATTTAATTCCCTTTCCTTCCTTTCTTTTCTCTTTCTTTCCTTTTCTTTCTTTCTTTCTTTCTTTCCTTCCTTCCTTCCTTCCTTCCTTCCTTCCTTCCTTCCTTCCTTCACTCTCATTCCTATCTCTATCTACTGACAGAGGAAGAAAAATACTTTAGGAATGAAATTGCCTCCCAGTAACTTGGAGTTTACATTCCATGCATGTTTACAATTACACAATTTTTTCTAAGTAAGAGACAACTAGTAGGCCCTATGATATTTTGTTGATCTGATATGCTGTGATGGGTTCATGGTTACTCCTCTCTTACTGGGTGTTTCAATTTACTTCCACTATTGGAAACATGTTGACTCAGTGTTTAGACACAGGCTCAAAGCAGTTGGAATTACTTTTAGCAAGAAAAAGTGTAAGTTATATTTTTTATACTGTATCATTTGACCTACATTTTATCTGACCTACATCAGATAAATTAATACATATTGTACAACTGGAGGGTTGAACATGGAACAGTAGTGAAGCCTTTGAGCTTCTCCTTCTATAATTAGTTAGGGACCCTGAGCATGATATATTTCACTACTTTAAGCAGGAGGGTAATTATGGTCAGCTATGGAACAAGAAATCTGTTTCTGCTCAGAACATACAAATGCTGAGAACAAGTTTGGGTATACAGAATTTAAGACTAGGACATCGGAATTTACTTACATTTGTTAACTATAACACTCAACAATCAGGTATTCTCTTTCTTCTTCCCATTTTTTTTTCTATCAATGTAAGTTCATTTTCCTAACAGAAACAAGATCTGATATATAGTGGACAAATACTATATGTCAAACATTGTTTTATATGCTTTAAATACATACTACGTTTATTCCAAACTCTTTTTTTTTTTTTTAATGATTTTATTTATTTGACAGAGAGAAACACAGACAGAGAGGGAACACAAGCAGGGGGAGTGAGAGAGGGAGAAGCAGGCTTCCCGCCGAGCAGGGAGCCCGATGTGGGACTCGATCCCGGATCTCCAGGATCATGACCTGAGCCGAAGGCAGTCGCTCAACCAACTGAGCCACCCAGGCACCCCTATTCCAAACTCTTAATTTCCTTTGATACTCCTTGTTATCATCCTGTCATCACCTGACAAGGAAGCACACATACTGGTATCCAAGGAAATCCAACAATCTAGTCTTCCAAGAATTTCAACAGAATGTTAATATAGGCACATCAATAAGATTTTATTCCTGGTAATTATTTATAAGCAAAGGGTCAGAATAAAAAAGATAAACTTAATAGTACCTTTAAAACTCACTGAGCAAAGAATATCTAGGGAGGACAAGGTTTAGGAGGAATATTAAATTACTGGCACAAATATATTTGGAAAACAATTTTTCACTGATAATGTCACCCTTTTGCATTCTTCATCTTCTTTTTAAAAGAAACTAAACTGTACTCCAACAACAAAATTCTTCAACAACTCCCATAATTAATTTTCTAAAGAGGTTAAACTTTCATGATATGGTCAACCTTACAGTAAAGATAAGCTGAAGTATTCTAACAGCAAGAGCTTGTCCAAAAATGACCTCAACTGGATGGAGATATTATCAGAGTTTCAGTGCTGAGGTTTCCAAAAACAACAAACAAACAAACATGGGTTGTAACACATAACTGAAAAGTTCAGTAGATAAGGTCAATCATTTCCAAGGCAATCACATAAAACTTTAAGAGTTATTATTTTGGATTTAGCAATGCTAAAATCAATATAAACCATTTTTAAATTTAAACAAGTCCTAAATGAGGTTTTAAAAAAAAAAACTGATGATTCTTTTGTCTGAAATGAATCAAACACAAGGTTCTGTATTGCCATCTGAACAAATTCAAGATTTGCATCTCTTGCTTCCATATTCAAATTGTGTATTTTTATGACAGAAGCAAACCAAATTTCAACCAATTAAAAGCTATCAGTACAATTCTGCTCTAAATAGTTCTCTCTAATAATATTTGTTAGTTTTTATGAAAAGATAATGGAAATTCTGTTTAATTCTCAACTTTCTCATGAAAAAATTATTTATTTCTCCTCTAAATCTCATTTAACTTACAAAAGTGTTATCAGTAGAGACAAATAAGGGTTAAAAAACAAAGCAAAACAAAACAAAACCCTTTTACAGAGGCTCCAAAGTACAATTCAAGAGTTTGACATATGAAAAAAATATTCTTCAATTTAACCAAATCTATTCTTTACTATTATTTACTATCATTCATTGAAAGAGGATTTCTGAAGTAGTGTTTATCACTCGTTAAAAATTATACAAATCAAATTTGTTTTATAATAAGCAAACAGAATGATTTACCTTATTATAAAGCACAATTTAAAATTCCAATAGTAATTAAAATTGAGCCATCCCTTTTTTCTCCCCTTATTCATCACAATATACCTTCTCTTACTGGCTCAAATGTTGATTCTCCTTTTAGACTCAGCATCCTGGAGAAGCCACTGGAAAGAGTAGAGAAAATGCCACGGATGAAATATCCCTGTTGCTCAGACTCCTCTGACCTCCCTGAAGTCGGCCACGGTCTAACAAATCTGATATTGCAGCGGGGTTCTGGCTCTGAAATAGATCTGGTGAACGGAACCCGAAGTGACTGGGTGCTGACCAGGTTCAGCTTCTCTGTTGATGTTCCAAGGACCTCGTTAGCAGAGGAAGAAGCATTATTGCTAACCATGTTTGGCAGGACCTTTCGTTGCGATTCATCCAAGTCTTTTTTATTAGTCTCCAACCTCTCCCTTTTGTCCCCTTTCCACCTACAGCTGGGATGTGTTTGCCACCGATAAGCACCCAGTGGCTCTCCTAGATTGGAAACCGCGTGTTCATTTTTCTTCCTTTTACTTTTCACTGGACCACGCCAAGAATAGCTCTTTAAGCTTGTTCCTATCTCTGAGTTTGCATCAGCAGGTTCTGACAAAGATCTTCGATAGCTTGGAGGACAAGGTGATGTCGGTCTCTTAAAGATGCTCATCTTCCACGACTCCATTTTTTAACAACTTCTCTAAAACTTTAAGTTTCCTCTACTCTGCAGGCTTTGCAGTCGAACCACACTTGTCCGTGCAGTCCAAAATTTACTCAACTGCTTAAGCAGCTTTCTTTGTGTGGCTTTGAACCACAGCAGATGTTGCTGCTTAAGAGCTGGTGTCATGTTATTACCCCCTTTTCCCAGATCTCCAAAATTTCAGCAGCACCCAAAAATCTCTTGCCTGAAGCAAATAATGTTCAGAGTGCAGCAAAAGTAAAGATTTCCAGAAGATCATCTCATTTCCTGCTGTAAGTTACATTTCTGTACCAAGTTTTCAGGAAATGATTTTAAAGAAAATAAGAAGTGAAATAAAAGCGACAAAAACCCACAAACACCTCTATGGACCAATAGCAGTTAAGTGTTCACCATGCAAATGATAGTGGGTTAAAAACAGATTGTGAAAGTACTCAAACTGACATCCACACTTGATGGAAGAAGAAAGAAAACTTGCCTAAAAGTCTGCTCTTGAAGTGACAGCTCTTCAGAATAGTTTCTAAAGTCTATATTTCAGAAATTTAATTTCAAGAAAATCACTGCTATTTATACCAGAACTTCTATCAAAATTAATACTGTTTTTCAACCAACAGGTAAAGTCATATACTACTGTGTTCAAGCAGGCACTACAAGGAGGAGGAAAAATGAACAAAACAATGCCAAAATTTAAAGCCATTTTAAAAATAAAATATACTAGGGACGATTTTAAAAGCATAAATGGACAGAACAGAGAACAGGGACAGAGGATATTCGCTATGAACTTCAGCAAAGGAAAAGCAAAGTCTTGAGGCAATATCCTGTGGGAACTGGAACACAGGAACATACATATTTAGATGATTTCTGGAAAGGGAAAGACTGCTTTGTAAATCTAGTTGGGGTAAGTTGTCTGGAAATATATTCCCTATCTGCTTAAACAAAGAAATTCCTTTACTCTTCTTTGTGCTGTTTACAACTTTAAAAAAAGAGCTGACTATTCAAAATTTTGTTAAAACAAGTACCTTATAGTGAACCAAGATCAAGAATGCCAAGTTTATGGCTGGTTAATTTTTTTTCAAATGTCTGCTCATAAACTCCTGAAAACAGGGGTTTCAAATGGAAAGCCTGACAGACTTCAGGCCACCAATAAAAGAGATGTGACATGGTAATCAAATCACTTTGCAAGTTGCAGAAAAAATTATTTAACCTGGAAAACTAAAAACCTATTCATGTAGTTGCAGAACACGTACAATGAAAAACTGTCCTCAAACTTATTAGTATAGAAATAGGAAATTTATGCCTTATATATTCTTTCAAACACAGTAAAATGTTCTAGTTATTTCCATTTTCATAAGGCAATAATCCCATTTTTTTATGTAGGCTTGAAGTTAATATGTCTATATTTTAAAAAGGTTAAAGAACTTGGCTTTCCCAAAAGCCTAACATACAGAGTGTCTTACAATCATAAAATTTTTTTGTTTAAAAAAAAAAAGCAAAACAAACAAAACCCAGAAATCTGACTTTGCACAGAGAAAAACAATAAACATTAAGCTCTACTCTCTATGAATGGCACATCACACTATCTACAAAAATTTGTGATGAAAATAAACCTAAATGTAACATGTGAATTTGCAAAGCTTAAAAATTAAACCAAAGGAGACTATATATGCAAGCTGAGGGTAGATGAAGATTTCTTAGAACCCCAAAAAGCAATAACTGTGATAGGAAAACATGAATAAATATAAATGCACAAAAACCAAAAGCTTCTGCTCAGTGCAAACATTGAGAAATCAATAAGCAATTCATAAAATAAGAGAAAATATTCATAATACAAACATCTTAAAATTTGTACCACAACATATAAAGAACTACAACTATTTAGTAAAAAAAGAAACTAAATATTTTTAAATAGTCAAAAAGAGTTGAACAAAACCTCCACAAAGAAAGCTATATGAGGGGCGCCTGGGTGGCTCAGTTGGTTAAGTGACTGCCTTCGGCTCAGGTCGAAGGAGACCCAGGATCGAGCCCCACATCCGGCTCCCTGCTCGGCGGGAAGCCTGCTTCTCCCCCCCTCTCACTCCCCCCGCTTGTGTTCCGTCTCTGGCTGTGTATCTCTCTGTCAAATAAATAAAATCTTTAAAAAAAAAAAAAAGAAAGAAAGCTATATGAATGGCCAATAAGCATAAGAAAAAGTATGTCATTTTCATCAGTAATTAGAGAAATACAAATTAAAGCTGTAATGAGATATCACTCACATCATTAGCATGGCTAACATTTAAAGGGCTAGGAATGGTGTTGGTGAGGATGTGGAGCAACCAGAAAACTCATAACTGGTAAGAGGAACATAAAATGGTTCAATCACTATGAGAAATTTGACATTTTCTTTATAAAGATAAACCTACACCTGCCCTGTGACCCTGTAGTTCCACTCATAAGCATTTACTCAAGAGAAATGAAGATATACATACTTGTACTTCAATGTTCACAGCAGCTTTATTTAGAACAGCCTCAAACTGGAAACAGAATGGATAAATAAACTGTGGTATTTTCATATAATGATGTACTACTCAGCCAGAAAAAGAATGAACTATTAACAACAACAACAACAACAACAACAACAAAGCAATATGGATGAATGTCCCAGATATTATGACACCAAAAGAAACTGGACACAGAAGAGGAAATACTGCATGGTTCCAATTCTACTGAGTTCTAAAACAGGATAAACTAATCTATAATGGAAAAAAAAAAAAAGTCAAAAAAGCAGTTGTCAGTGGTGGAGGACACTATTAACAGGAAAGGGACACCAGGAAGCTTTCTGGGGTAATGAAAATTTTCTAAGTCTTGATAGAGATAGGAATATGGGTTTATGTAATTATAAAAACTCAACCAGGTAGTCACTTAAGATTTATGTATTTTGGGGGGTATCTTGGTGGCTCTGTTGTTTAAGCATCTGACTTTTGATTTTTGGCTCAGGTCATGAGCTCAGCGTTGTAAGATCGAGCCCATGCTGGGCTCCATGCTTGGTGTGGAGTCTACATGAGATTCTTTCCCTCCCTCTGCCTCTGTCCTTCTTCCTGCTTGTGCATGTGCTGTCTCTCCCCCAAAATAAATTATTTTTATAAAAAAGATTTATGCATTTTTCCATAATTAAATTTTACCTTAAAAACTAGAAGCAATACTGAACTTTGAATTAGTAGGTTTGCCAGCCAGTGTTACAGGTACCGATTCTGAAACCACTCTGTGTATTTTAGGCTTGAGGAAAGGAATAAACACATTGAAGAGAATAAATGGATGGATGGATGGATGGATGAATGAATACATACATACATGTATACTAATACTAGAACTAATGCTATGTGCCTCCTGATGAACACTGAACTGTGAAAGATACATACTTGTGTATTATTCTGCAAAAATAAACAACTTAAATTTAATCTAATCACAAGAAATATCAGATAACCTCAAATTAAAGATGTATAGAATAACTGTCTTTGCTTCAAAAAGGTCATGAAGAAAATTAAAGAAAAGCTATGAAACTGCTGTAATTCAAAGGAGACTAAAAAGAGACTATTAAAAGTAATGCATGATTTTGGGTTAGATCCTGAACTGGGGAAACAATAGCTATAAAGGACATTATTGGGACAACTGATAAAACTAGAATACAGATTATGGATTACATAACAGAATCATATCAACATTAAATTTCCTGATTTTGATAATTTTCCTAAGATTGCAAAAGAAAATGTTCTTATTTTTAGGAAATTCACACAGAAATATTTAAGGACATAGGGGCTTGATGCTTCTAACTTATTCTCGAATGATTCAAGAACAAACTACGCATAAGAAAGTAGGTAAAATTAAGATAAAGCAAATGGGGCAAAATGTACACAATTATTGAAGATAGGGAAAGGACAGATGGGAGTTTCTTACACTCTAGCAAATTTTCTATAGGTTTGAAATTACATCAAAATGAAATATTAAACAAGTAAAATTTTTAATTCCACTATTTCATTTGGGCTATAATACAAAGAGAGATCATTTCAGAGTATCTTTTGACTAATATAAAGACATATCTAGTTCGACGGGTTTTATGGGAGAGGGAGGTTAATCAAGATCATCCCAACTTAAAATGCCTCGAAATGGAAAATTAAATTAAAACTATAATTTTGAGGGGGTGCCTGGGTGGCTCAATTGGCTAAGTGTCTGTATTCAGCTCAGGTCATGATCCTGGGGTCCTGGGATCAGCCTTGTATAGCGTTTCAGGCTCCCTGCTCGGCTGGAAGTCTGCTTCTCCCTCTCCCTCTGACCCTCCCCACCGATATTACTATGTTCTTTCTCCCTCTCTCCCTCCCTCTACTCCTCTCTTGTAAATAAAAAAATGTTTTTTTTAAAAAAAGACTACAATTTTGAGAAAAGTTACATAGTAGAACTTGAGCCCTGTAATCAACATTGTGAAATTCACAGACTCAATGTTAAATGAAAAAATTATTTTATACACTAGTTAAGGTAAAATAATTATCATAGTTTCTTTTTTTTTTTTAGATTTTATTTATTTATTTGACAGAGAGAGAGACAGCAAGAGAGGGAACATAAGCAGGGGGAGTGGGAGAGAAGTTGGCTTCCCATTGAGCAGGGAGCCCCATGTAGGACTCGATCCCAGAACCCTGGGATCATGACATGAGCAGAAGCAGACGCTTAACAACTGAGCTACCCACATGCTAACTATCATAGTTTCTAAAATCATCAACTCAATTCTTCTGAGGAAGTACCACAAATCTTACCATAAACTTCCTTATTTAAGGAAGATGGAACTGCAAATACTAAATAAAAAAGAAAAAGATTCAAGAGAAACCAGAAAGCAAAAGAGCTACAGATGAGGAAGTGACAGTCTCTAAGAATAGCTAAAGGAGAAGACTCATCTCTTTCACAGAGGCTAAAAGTTTGAGTTAAGTGCTTCAATTATTTCATCATAAAAGCCTAAGATTATTTGTTAGTATTTTCTCCAAATTTAATCTTTTATCTGAATTTAAGATAACTTACCACTCTACATTTTCTGAATTTCTCAAAATATATACAATGAATTCATGAATTTTTAAGAAAATATTCACAGGATTTATGGTTTCATGACAAGAGAAACAATGACAGTAGTACCACTGAATTACTACATTCACTATAAATCCTACTGTAAAAATTGGCTGTGGACTAAAGTGTCAGTATAAGAACAATTCTACCTCAAGTTTCAATCAACCACTTTAAAATTTTTACAACAATAATAGGTAATATTTAAACCACAGCTTTAGGTACCATTCTGGTTGCTAAGCAAAAGAAACATGTGAGTTCTCTAAATTAAATGCAAGTACTTACATCTGCATAGAGTAGTATTTCAAATTGTAATTGAGCACCTACCATGTATCAGGCACTATATTAGGATTATAGGAACAAAAAGAGCACTGTGTGTTATATGCATCTGATGAATTAATGAACGCTACATCTTTTTTTTTTTTAAGACTTTTTTATTTTTATTTTTTGACAGAGAGAGAGAGACAGTGTGAGCAGGAACACAAGCAGGGGGAGTGGGAGAGGGAGAACAGGCTTCCTGCGGAATAGAGAGCCAGATGCAGGGCTCAATCCCAGGACCCTGGGATCATGGCTGGAGCCAAAGGCAGACGCTTAATGACTGAGCCACCCAGGAACACTTAACAACTACATCTGAAATTAATGATGTAGTATATGTTAGTTAACTGAATTTAAATTTTAAAAACTAAAAGAAATTAAAAAATAAAAAAGAATAGGGTAGACACTGCCTCTATCCTCTTGGAACTGCCTGTTGATCAGGAAACACTTATATTAGGAAGAGGAAAGTATATAAGATGTTAGAGAAGTACGTAGTAAGAGGATTTTTACCAAGTCTGAGGCTTAAAGGTAGAAGCAACTTCTGAGATTCTCTCGGACTTGAGATTCTATAATTATAGTCAGTTCTACTACCATGTGACATGCATTCTGAAAAGTCACCACACTATACAAAATTGCACAATAAAACTACGGAGCTTATAGGGAAGACGGGATTGGGAAGCCACACTCAGGAACCACAACAATGACACGCAGGAAGGACAGGAAGCTAATACAAATTGTAGACCATTTTATAATGTTAAATGGTTAGTAAAACCTATGTGCTAAAATAAATATGAAAGATTTGGAAAAAACTTTACATTTGACTGTGGAAGTGGGTGTCAGAAGGGCTGTGGCTTCTCCTTTTTCGTGAAGTAGTGGAAGGAGGGTTATCTGAAATACAGAGAGAGCCGCAGTATCCTGGGTGGATGGGTGAGCTACTAACACAGTGGAGAACTGAGGTAGCCGCTAGCTGCTTGACATGCATGCTTTCTGAGTATTTCCTATGTGATACAGTTTAAGTGCATACAGTTTTCTGTGTTCAGCTAGTGTTTCTCAGACGAATGCCATAAGCAAACACAAAATTCACGCAATGCTCAAATTGATCCTTGATATCAGCACTTGGTAAAGGTTCTGGTATTGAAAACAAGCATAATAGAACTGACTGTATTTCGTCTCCTCTTCCATATACAACTGACCACTGAAGACCACAGAGGTCCATTTATACATAGAGTTGTTTTTTTGTTGTTTTTTTTTTTTTAAAAATTTCATTTAGCGCACCTGGGTGGCTCAGTGGGTTAAAGCCTCTGCTTTTGGCTCAGTTCATGATCTCAGGGTCCTGGGATTGAGGCCCACATCGGGCTCTCTGCTCGACGGGGAGCCTGCTTCCTTCTCTCTTTCTGCCTACTTGTGATCTCTCTGTCAAATAAATAAATAAAATCTTTTAAAAAAATTTCACTTATTTATTTGACAGAGAGAAACACAGCTAGAGCGGGAACACAAGCAGAGGGGACTGGGAGAGGGAGAAGCAGGCTTCCCGCGGAGCAGGAAGCCTGATGTGGGGCTCGATCCTGGGTCTCCAGGATCATGACCTGAGCCGAAAGCAGTGGCTTAACAAACTGAGCCACCCAGGCGCCCCGGGTTTTTTTTTTAATATATATACAGTACTATAATGTATTTTCCCTTCCTTGTGATTTTAATAAATTTTCTTTTCTCTAGTTATTTATTATTATAAGAATACTGAATATAACACATATACAAAATATGTTATCAGTAAGGCTTCTAGTCAACAATAGGCTATTTGTAGTTAAGTTTAGGGGAAGTCAAAAATTATATGTGATTTTGGACTACACAGGGGTCAGTACCCCTAACACCTGCATTGTTCAAGGGTCAATTGTAAAAAGGAGGTAAAAGTCTATAGGAGACATTATCACTGGAAAGCAGAATAGCACCAGAGATTAAGTGGCTCTCTTTTTTTCTTTTTTTTTTTTAACTGAAGGATAATTAACACACAGTGTTATATTAGTTTCAGGTGTGCAATATCTCAACAATTCTGTACATTACTCAGTATTCATCACAGTAAGTGTACTCTTAATCTCCTTTAACTATTACATGAAAATCCCCCCACCCTCTCCACAACTGTTCTCTGTATTTGAGAGTCTGCTTTTTGTCTGTTTCTTAAATTCCACATATAAGTGCAATTGTAAGGTATTTTCTCTTTTTTTTTAACTTGGCATAATACCCTCTAGGGCCATCCATGTTGTTGCATGTGGCAATTTCACATTCTTTCTTATGACTAATATTTCTTTATACAGATCACTTCTTTATCCATTCATCTATCCATGGATACTTGGGTTGCTTCCAAATCTTGGATATCGTAAATAATGCTAAAATAAACACAGAAGTGCATATATCTTTTCAAATTAGTATTTTCATTTTCTTTATCTAGATACTCAATGGTAAATTACTGGATCATATGGTATTTCTGTTTTTAATTTTTTGAGGAACCTCCATACTGTTTTCCACACTGACTGCCCTAACTGGTACTCGCACTAACAGTGCACAGGGTTCCTTTTTCTCCACATCCTCGCCAACACTCATTATTTCTTATGTTTTTGAGTTTAACCATTCTGACAAGTGTAAGGTGATATTTCATTGTGGTTTTGATTTGCATTTCGCTGATGACTGGTGGTGGTGAGCATCTTTTCATGTGTCTTTTGGTCAGCTGCATTTCTTGTCTGGAAAAATGTCTATTCAGGTCCTAACGCCCATTTTTAATAGGCTTATTTGTGGGTAAAAAAAGATTACTTATGGGTTTGAGGGTTGAGCTGTATAAGTTCTTTATACATTTTAGATATTAACTCCTTTTTAGATATATATCATTTGCAAATATCTTCTCCCATTCTGCAGGTTGCCTTGTCATTTTGTTAAGGGTTTCTTTGCTGTACAAAAGCTTTTTTTTTTTTTTTTAAAGATTTTATTTATTTGACAGAGAGAAACACAGCCAGAGAAGGAACACAAGCAGGGGAAGTGAAAGAGGAAGAAGCAGGCTTCCCACCGAGCAGGGAGCCCAATGTGGGGCTTGATCCCTGGTCTCCGGAATCATGACCTGAGCTGAAGGCAGTCGCTTAACCAACTGAGCCACCCAGGCGCCCCCAAAAGCTTTTTATTTGAGTAGTCCCAATAGTTTATTTTTGCTTTTGTTTTCCTTGCCTGAGAAGACATCTCTAGAGAGATGTTGCTAAGGCCAATGTTCAAAAGATTAGTGCTTGTGTTTTTCTTCTAGGAGGTTTATGGCTTCATCCGTCACAATTTGGTCTTTAACCAATTTTGAGTTTATTTTTGTGTCTGTTGTAGAAAGTGGTCCAATTTAGCTCTTTTGCATGATGCTGTGCAGTTTTTCCAGTACCACTTGAAAAGACTGCCTTTTCTTCTTGTCTCCTTTGTTGCTATTTTCTTTTAGTCATTTTTTTTTAAATAAAATCTGGGGTGCCTGGGTGGCTCAGTTGGTTAAGCGTCTGCCTTCAGCTCAGGTCATGACCCTGGAGTTTTGGGATTGAGCCCCACATCAGGCTCCCTACTCAGCGGGAAGCTTGCTTCTCCCTCTCTCAGTCCCCCCTGCTTGTGTTCCCTCTCTAGCTGTGTTTCTCTCTGTTAAATAAATAAAATCTTTTTTAAAAATAAATAAAATCTATTGAGGTTTTCATTTTTATATTAATTTCTGTAATATACATAATTTTACAATGAGCATGTATATTTTGGTCCTTTTGAAAGCAGAAAATTTATTTATATATATACTATATATAGTACAAATATATATATACAGAAAATCTACAAATAGCAAAATTAAAAGCCTTACAATTAACCCAAAATATCTGAATTAGAGAACAGAGAACTAGTAAAGTCATCAGAGATCAACTTAACCAACTCTTTCACATAATCAGACAAGGCCAGATCAAAGAGATTTGTCCATAATTAGTCAACAGCAAAACAAACAACAAACAAACAAAACCATGTATATCCCAATTCCCAGTTCAGGATCCTATAACCTCCTTAAATTAGCATTTTTCAAATTAACCTTCCCAAGAACATAGTTAAATTTTAGACTTAAAGAGTCTAAGTGTGACATGAAGTCCAGTTATTGTAGAGATATTTAAATGCTAAAATTCTTTCTTTTTTAAAGTTTAAAACAGGCTGTTGTTTTCTCATTAAAATATCCTTTCAGATTTACTTCAACTAAGGGAAGTAAGCAGCGATGAAAAGGCAAAACTTGAGCTTGCTCAGTGTACAATAGCCTGCCATCACTTCCTATCTTGACATACCTTTTCTACAATGAAATTCTATTCTATATATCCCACGTGCCCTTCTGTAATAGAAGACATGATGTATGTTACAGTTAACACAGAGTTCTGGAGTTCTGTTACTAGAACAAGAAAATACATACCTTCTTAGATTGATTCATGAAAAGCTTTAAAAATACAAGCCATTTTTCTTAACTAGAAGAAGACATCTTTCAAAAATATAAAGTCTTTGTTTATAAAAAGCTAACTAATTAATAACAAAACATCCCTTCCCCATCTCCTATCACTGGAGCACATCTGCTTCCCGATGAAACACTTCCTGTGGCAAAAATTACCTCCCTTATAAGTAGTAAAAGTCAAAGACACACCTGACACGTACACAACTGCTTCTTGAAGAGACAAAGATATGTCTAGAAAGTCCAAATGAAGATTACTTTTAAAGACAAGTGTTGGAATCAATGCTCTTTTAAAATAAGGAAGCATTTTAAAATTTAAAAAAATGATGATTCCTAATGTCATTATTAAAGTCTTTTTTAAAAAATAAATAAAGGGGCACTTGGGTGGCTCAGTTGGTTAAGCGACTGCCTTCAGCTCAGGTCATGATCCCGGAGACCCAGGATCTAGCCCCATATCGGGCTCCCTCCTCGGCGGGAAGCCTGGTTCTCCCTCTCTCACTCCCGCTGCTTGTGTTCCCTCTCTCGCTGTGTTTCTCACTGTCAAATAAATAAAATATTTTATAAATAAATAAACAAACAAACAAACAAACAAATAAATAAATACTTGGTTTCCTCTAACTTCTCTGATCACATCTCTATCTAGTCAAAATGCTGGGAGTTTTTCAAAGCTGGGTCCTTAGCAACCATTCCCCAAATTCTCACCATGCACATCATCATTCCCAGTTACCATATTAACTTTACCTCCAGTTCAGACCTTGTCTCCACTGAGCAACATATTCATATATTCAATTGACATTTTGTGCTGATCTCAAATTCAAAATGTATAAAACTGAACCTCATGGTCTTGTCTTTAAAATCTGGTCTCATTCCAGTGCTCCTTATCCTAGTAAAGGGTACCACATTCATTCAGCTATTCAAGCACCAAACCTCAGTCATTCCCCTCTCTTACCATTCAATATATAGTCCATGAATCTTGTTGATTTTTCTTCCTACGTATTATTTAATCTATCTACTTCTTCCCATTTCCCCTAAATTAACCTACTATTACTTCTTACCTGGTTTACAACAGCCTTCTAAATTCATCTACCTTACTTCCACTATGGCCCTATGTAAACCATTATTCCTGCTATAGCCAGAAGAATCTTTTCAAAATACAAATTTACAGCATCCTGTTTAAAACCTTTCAATGGTTTCTCACTACTCATAAAAAGCAACAAAAAAAAACAAGCCAAAATTCCTTAACATACCCTGGTCTCTAACTACCCCACCGCTTCAGCTTTCCTCTTAAAGACAAACTTAAATCCTTTTAGTCCTTCATACTAGCCACTTTGCTTCCCACCAGAGGATCCTTGTTCCCATTGCTCCCTCTATCTATGGAAGGATCTTCCTCCCCTCATCGACTGCCTACTCATGCTTCTGATTGCCTTTCAAGTGTTGCCTCCTACAGGAAACCTATCTTGACCTCCCTAAGTCAAATCTCCCTATTATAGGCCTTCACAGCCTCATGCTTCTATTACAACTTCATTTGTATTTGGACATTTCCTTGTGAGATTATTAATCAGTGCCTGTTTTACCCACAAGGCTATAAGGCTATAATCTCCATGACTTTTTATTATAAATAGTGATCCCCACTGCTTGACAGTGATCGGCACTCAATAAATATTTATTAAATTAATAAAATCAAGGGGCGCCTAGGTGGCTCAGTGGTTAAGCCTCTGCCTTGGGCTCAGGTCATGATCCCGGAGTCCTGGGATCGAGCCCCACATCAGGCTCCCTGCTTGGTGGGAAGCCTGCTTCAACCTCTCTCACTCTCGCTGCTTGTGTTCCCTCTCTGGCTGTGTTTGTCTCTGTCAAATAAATAAAATCTTGTAAAAAAAAAATAAAATCTGAGAAAGATCTAGAATAAAAGTACCTAACTTCAGACTGATAGCACCCACATAATATTATCTTTGACAACATGAACATCACATCAAAATATATACTTGTGGGGAGAGGGGGGCAGAGTGGCAAGAGAAAAACGGTCATATAATACACTGCAGGCAGTTGTTTTCCTTGAACCAAGTAGTTATTTGTTTCTTCAAGGATATGGATAGTGGCAAGTATTAAAGGAGGAAAATAAAAATAATGCAAAATGGGAAGAGGACAAAAAGAGGCATGAAATACTGTTCTAATTGTTAAGAAATTTTTTTTCCAGAAATACAAATTTAGTTAATGCAGAAACTATTACCTTAAGTCACACATATGTATGAGGCAATATAGGTTGTTAGTTACAAGGAAACAAAGAGTAGATCCCTCTTAGGCCATATCAGGCTAGGTAAAGAAGTGGTATATTGAGTACCTGTGTTAGCTGCCGAGAGAAAAGAAAGAAAAAATTTAAAGAAACAAAGAAAGGTTAAAGAATTTTCAAATAGCGGGTGCCTGAGTGGCTCAGTGGGTTAAAGCCTCTGCCTTCAGATTGGGCCATGATCTCAGGGTTCTGCAATCGAGGCCCACATCGGGCTCTCTGCTCAGCAGGGAGCCTGCTTCCCCCTCTTTCTCTGCCTGCCTCTCTGCCTACTTGTGATCTCTCTCTGTCAAGTAAATAAATAAAATCTTAAAAAAAAAAAAAAAGAATTTTCAAGTAGTATTAAGTTTTATGAAGCATAATGCCATAAAATCATGTCCTCAGCATTTCAGGACAGTACTGATTATTTAATATTCATTCTTTTCAATATAAAGGACTCATAGAAATTATAAACAAAAGTAATTTATTTTACTGTTTTAAGACTTTCCAGCAAATAAACTTTTAATGAGAAAAAAAGACAGAAAAGAGGATTTGTGGCATTAATTGTGGTCTTTAACATTCCCTTAATGTATGACCCATGTTTATCCTATGAACCATATTTAAAGGGCATTACATAACTCCATAAAGTGGAGTTAAAATGCAACAGCAGATTTTCAGTCAATGTTTCTAAAGGAAAAATCAATAAAGGTAATTACCACATGAATCTACACTGATTTATATCATGGCAGAATAATCTGAAATTATTGGGATGGATTCCCTCAAAAAAGTGATCCAGGTTTAAATATATTTTTTCACTGTTTCCTGTTTAGCTATAGAAATCTGATCCTACTAAGAGCCTTTATTCCTTTAAAAAATAATTTTCCTGATTCTCAAGTTGTGACTCAGTCTGACCGTGTCTATGTGCCTTCTGCCAGGGATCAGCCTCTCTGTGGGAACTGGAAATATGTGCATACCCAAGAAGTGATGCAAGATCTGAACTTTCCCCAAGGGCAGTGCCAGCATCCTAGGACTTCAGACTTCTGTACTTCTTCCTCTCCTGAACCACTCTCTAGAAGATGGAATGCAAAAGAAATCATTGTGCAGCCTCAGAGGGAAATACTAAATATTCAGTTCATTTGCCTATTTAGTCACACTTTTAATGGAAAAGACTGTAGGCCTCTACATTCTTTCTCATTTTCAGTAGATTCATTTTTAGCTTTGGAAGTACAATTTGTCCATTTATTGATTGATTGCTTAAGCTAGGTAAATATGATCTATGAATCTATTCCTCTATCTGTGAAGTACTGGTTTTAGTATTTAAAGAAAATTTTAAATCCACTTCATTACAGATACGTCATCTATAACTGCTGTCCTAAACTTACCCCAGACTGACTTGGAAGAGACATAAAGCTATGAAAAGCATTCTTTAGACAACTTTTAATTGTAAAGTAATTATTTTTTAAAATGTCTTCTTTCTTCATGCTTCTATTGCACTAATGCATTTTCCTCTGTATTTTAGTTTAATGTATTTAATGTATTCCGGATTTATTCACAAGACTTTAATCTCCTCTTGTTCAAGTTCCTTTGTATTCTCCAAGGTACTCTGCTAAGAGTACTCAGTAGGCTGTCGTCAAATTTGCATCGAAATAAATTAAAGGAGCATGATGGGATACCAGACTTTTACAGCTGGTCAAAGAAAAGGAAAAAAGAAACATAGCACAAAGTTACCTTAAAACTCTTGGGGGGGGGGAGCCTCTTGTGGAACTAGCTTTCAGCCCATTACCTTAAAACTCTTGGGGGGGGGGGAAGCCTCTTGTGGAACTAGCTTTCAGCCCATTCCCCATCCTAACATCTATATCCTCTGGCAAAAATTATTTAAACCACTGTTGCCAACAAGTTAGCTTAAGTGGTTTAAGTTTTTGTTTTATTTGCACCCAGGTATTTTTTTCTCCCAGTCTGTGTTAGACAGTTAAGAAATGTGTGGGCGTTCATCTGTCTTTCAATCAAGGGTTCTTTTTATAAGAACTTAATTCACATAAGACTAAAAAACTGGTCCCTCTTCTTTCCACCAAACGAAGTTTTCCTTCATCTAGTATGTGTTGATAATTAAAGCCTTGGCACTTTGTTGCAATTTATTCATTCATTTTTCATCTCATTCATTAAGCTGATTGTTTTCATATTATCTGCTATATGCCACAAACCGCCATCGGTCCCCAGCTCTTAACGACTATTTTTATACTTTCTTTAAATGAAATAAATAAATTAAAATGATAACTGATATAATGAAGGCTCCTATGGGTGAAGGGAAAGCACAGAGGATGGATTACCCAAGTCAGGTTGAGGAAGTCAAAAAAACATTTTGCAGAGAAGGGAATATTTTTTTTTTTTAAGATTTTATTTATTTGACACAAAGAAACACAGCCAGAGAGGGAACACAAGCAGGGAGAGTGAGAGAGGGAGAAGCAGGCCTCCTGCCGAGCAGGGTGCCCGATGTGGAACTCGATCCAGGGTCTCCGGGATCATTACCTGAGCCAAAGGCAGTCGCCCAACCAACTGAGCCACCCAGGCGCCCCGAGAAGGTAATATTTCAACTGCAATTAGGCAGGAATTTACACCTAGTGAAGGCAAAGATGTAAACAGTAAAAAAGGAAATCTTATTTCAAATGATTTCTACTGAAATCAGCACTACTCAAAGCTTGGTTCTCAGACCTCTGGTAGTCCACAAACTATTTGCCATGAAACTGAGTCACGATGAACACAAAAAAAGAGAATAAGTGTTTAGAACCTTCAGAGAAATGTAATAGAACAATTTTATGTCTGTTTAATCTAATAAAAAAAAATACAGCCCGTGGGGCACCTGGGTGGTCAGTCATTAAGCATATGCCTTTGGCTCAGGTCATGATCCTGGAGTCCTGGGTTGAGGCCCTGCATTGGGCTTCCTGCTTAGCGGGAAGGCTGCTTCTCCCTCTCTCACTCCCCCTGCTTGTGTTCCCTCTCTCGCTGTGTTTCTCTGTCATATAAATAAATAAAATCTTTAAAAAAAAATACAGCTCATTTTTTATTTCATCTCTCTAGTTATTAATTTTTATTGTATTTTGCTAAAGCACTGGTTCCCAACAGATTGAAAAATTTTAAAAACACACACAGATAGTTTGAGTAGTGCTGTTACTAAAATGTATCTAATTCTTGCTGTAACTCTCAAATTGTTCCTTATTTAAAGCTTCTTTTTGGATATCCTGGGAACTCTGAGAGGCGTATCCCCTGACTTCAGGAAGAACTTTATATAATCAATTAGATGATCCATTTTAATTAAAGGATCAAGCTAACAATTCAGCTATGCTGACCAAACTCCTTAAACATTTCACTAGAGGGAGGAGCAGCTGGTTCACATTCTTTGGCACATGTTATCAAAAGTAGAAGCAACTAGATGGTGGTAGAGTATTTTTCTACTCGATTTTTCTAATACTTGAAGCCATTAAGCCTTGCCACTCTTTTGTGAAATAGGCCTTTGCACATCCTTGGAATTATCTTTATTGAAAGCATACAAGTGTATATAGAAATAAGACATGTTTGATTCAGATATAAACTCAAATAAGGACAGATCTTTACTGAAAACGTATGCTCCAAAATGGAAAACTCACAATGAACGCCTATGCTTGCTAGAAACAGGGCTTCCCTCCTCCCCAAGGGTTGAAACCCAAAGTTGAATATGCACAGGATCAGGTATCAAAGACATACAAATTCAGAAATAAAAACTCAAGTTAAATCTTTAAAATCATTAGATCATATAGTCTTTGTTCTTTGCAACACAGTTACTTCTAGCTACTTCTGTCAATCTTTTTTTTTTTTTAAAGATTTATTTATTTATTTATTTGACAGAGAGAAACACAGCTAGAGTGGGAACACAAGCAGGGGGAGTGAGAGACGGAGAAGCAGGCTTCCCGTGGAGCAGGGAGCCTGACATGGGGCTCTATCCCAGGACCCCAGGATCATAACCTGAGTCGAAGGCAGTCACTTAACCAACTGAGCCACCCAGGCAACCTCTTCTGTTATTCTTACAGTAGCCACTTTCTTTTTAGTTTTCAGTGAATAATCAGGGTACCAATTTAATTTATAAAATATCAAAAGGTTTGATAGGATACAAATACATAAGGTAGTACTTAATTAACATATTTAGGCAATCTCAGAAGTGTGAAACGACAAACATATTTAAGATACTACTATTTGGGGTTTTATATATTTTGTTACCTCTTTCTTCTAATTATTCACAATATTATTTTGGTTTTACAAAATTCTGGATGTTTATAAGTACCTTCAATTATTTTGGTACCTATTTTTAGTAATTATAAAATATAGATACACACATAGAAAAGCCAACCAGTTAGTCTATAGTGAGATGAAAAATAAAAGAAATATAAGCTAGACTCACTTCTTTTACTATCTGTCCATCAAAGAAATAGGAAATATAGGGACGCCTGAGTGGCTCAGTTAGGCCTCTGCCTTCAGCTAAGGCCATGATCCCAGGATCCTAGGATCGAGTCCCACATGGGGCTCCTTGCTCACTGGGGAACCCGCTTCTCCCTCTGCCTGCCACACCGCCTGCTCGTTCTCTCACTCTCTGACAAATAGATAAATAAAATCTTTTAAAAATATAGGAAATACAGTCTGTAGCAAGGTTTCTCAAATTCATTTTAGATGTAATTATTTTTTGTGCTTGTTAGGGTGTGTTCTGGGGAGAACTGTCCTGTGACCTGAATGACATCTAGCAGCATCACTGGCCTCTGTCCACAAGATACCAGAAACACCCTTCACCTCCCCCAGTCATGTCTATCAAAAATGGTTCCAGACACTGCTCCCAGTTGAGAACCATTGTTCAATAATATAAAATAATAGTTTCAAACTTTTTTTCCCAACATATACCATCAGTAAAAAAAAAAATTCTGGTGGTGCCTGGGTGGCTCAGTTGGTTAAGCACTGCCTTCGGCTCAGGTCATGATCCTGGAGTTTGGGGATCGAGCCCCACATCAGGCTCCCTGCTTGGCGGGAAGCCTGCTTCTCCTTCTCTCACTCCCCCTGCTTGTGTTCCCTCTCTAGTTGTGTTTCTCTCTGTCAAATAAATATTAAAAAGAAAATTCTGATCATCTATCAAGATATATTTATTTATGGGGCGCCTGGATGGCTCAGCTGGTTAAGCAACTGCCTTCGGTCCAGGTCATTGATCCTGGAGACCCGGGATCGAGTCCCACATCGGGCTCCCTGCTCGGCAGGAAGCCTGCTTCTCCCTCTCTCACTCCCCCTGCTTGTGTTCTTTCTCTGGCTGTGTTTCTCTCTGTCAAATAAATATTAAAAAAAAAATTCTGATCATCTATCAAGATATATTTATTTATAAGTTATGTACATGGACTATTGTACTAATGTTATATACATTGTAAAATATAAATAAATTTAAACAGAATGAGATAAGAATATATTAATAAAAGTGCTAATAAATTTATAACTTGAACCCCAGAAGATTACCTTCTATACCCCCAGGGATGTACATACCACACTTAAGACAGCGGCATAGATTATATTCACAGATTGGAGAATTGTTTTTTACTTGGTTAGTTACTGACTATAACTTATTCATGCCATTTAACTGAATATAACTCTAACATACACAAAAAGGGATATTTTGACCTTTGTTGAAAAGTTGAAATTCTAAAGTTTCTAGAAAATATATTAAATAATTCTTGATATTGCGAAGAAGCAATGACTTGAGAACCAATGACTCGGATGAATTCTCTGTTGACTATGATCTTTCTTTCCTTCTCCTTACTGGCTAAAAAATGACAGGTAGGTGTCAGTATTCATACCAGTTTCACAACCCTTATTTTCAAACTAGTCCACTACAAGACCAGCAATTAGTTATTTTATTCTCACATGACAACCAATTCTTACTAAAAACATATTTTGGGTATATATACCAATATATACCAAGGAATATAAGGACTATAATTATGGCTATTGGTGAAAGTCCCTTACTTATGCCATATTAATGTGGCCATATAGCAGTGGTTTCAGAGAATATTATGAATTGTTCATTTAGAGGAACTGCTCCAGATATTACAAAGATAACATAAATAAGTATTTGAGGGGCACCTGGGTAGCTCAGTCAGTTGAGCATTGGAGGCTTGTAAGTACCATATGGGTCTTAATTTTATAATGGGTAACAATGAATGTGGTGCCACATTATTTTTTATTTATTTTTTGTGTGTGTGTTGCCACTTTATTAAGTAAACTTAGTGTTCCCATCTAGGAAACACTGAATGAAAACAAAAGACCAAGCTAAGGGCCAGGAGGGAGGATAATAAATTTGAGAAATTAGGTACTTTTCATGACACCTGTAGTTCTTTACCCAGGAACAATACAATTTAGTTCACAGGTAGGCTAATAAACAGATATGTATAAATGCCAAGTATAACTTACCTCCTATTAAATAGTAATAGTCTATAAAAGTTTGAATTAAAAGTAGAATCAGAAAGTTAAAGGATTTTACTATTGCAAGGTTTTATTTAAACATGCTCTGTGGCAGAAAATATTTTAAATAATGTGTGAAGTCAAATTACTTTAGTGGTAGACTTTTCGGTGACATAATTAATATTCTGCTAAAAATGAAACTATAGTCATTCATTTCCTTCCATGAGCTTGCCATTGTGCTGTAAACAACTAGAAAACCAGACAAAACATTTGACACAAGTTTTTCAGAAACTAGAAAACAGGAAGCACAGGACTATGATCCCTAGTAGAAGAAAAACATATCACATAAACCTTATGATAATCCTAGATTTCAAGCTAGAGACACTTTCTGAATATTGGCACATGGAGAGAACACAGGCAAAACACAATGGTCCCAGTGAATATGAGGAGAGAGAAGTGGAAGTTCAGGGAGACCAAGGCTGATGGAATTTGCAGAGTAACGTATTAGAGAAAAGGAAATTACACAAAGCGATCCAGAAATCTGCAAGGGGATCTGTCTGAGTTACTGGTTGCATAATTAAGCTGCATGTGTGTAGGATTAAACTTTCTGACTACTAGCAAAGAAAGCTGCTAAACAGCTATAAACTGGAAAATCTTCACAGCTCACTCAGGATTGAAAGATATTTGAAATCCCTCGAACAAAAAGAAGAAACGTTTAATACCCAAATCATTTTGTACATATCTTCAAAAGGTAAGACATTAGTAGTAGAACTAAATTAGCCCAAGGAAAAAAGGCTATTTTCTTAAAGATCTGTATTTATTTATTTTGTTAGAGAGAGAAGGCGAACAAGCGATGGGGGAGGGGGGGTGTTGGCAGGCAGAGGGAGAAGCAGGCTCCCCTCTGAGCAGGGAGCCCTATGCAGAACTTGAACATGGGCCTGACCAGAAGGCAGCTGCTTAACCAACTGAGCGACCCAGGTGGCCTGATAAAAGGCTATTTTAGACCACCCATATACAGTTTTAAATCAAGCCTCAAAATTAACAGCTGATTCTTCAGAAATGTAAACTCAATCATAATTAAAGACAATAAAAACCAAAAAAATCAACAATGCAAAATTCACAACGTCCAATATCCATTCAAAAATGACAACCCAAAAAAAAAAAAAATGACAACCCATTATATGAAGTAGGAAAATGTGAAACAAAAACAGTAGGAAAATTAATCAGTAGATAAAATGCCAGAAATGAAAGAGATGATAAACTGAACAGCCAAAGACTATAAAAAGTTATTATAAATGTTTAAGGATTCAAAAGGAAGACAGAATAACAAAGAAAGAACTGGAAGTATTTTTTAAAGAAGCAAATGGAATTTATGGAACTGAAAATTACAGTATCTGAAACGAAAATTTTATGTAATGGACACAAGAGCAGATTACATGTCATAAAAGAAAATATTGTGAACATGAAAACAGAACAAGTCAAAATATACAAACTAAAAAACAGAAGTTGAGCAGGGAGACTGAAAATAATGAACAGTAGTCTGTGGAACCATATCAAGCAATTCCTGAAGGAGAGAATAAAAAGAGGGAACAGAAATAAAGTTGAAGAAATAGGCTGAAATTTTTAATAAATTTTTAACTAAAACTCCATAAAACCAACAACAAATCCCAGGCAGGATAAACCCAAGGAAACCACACCAAGACACATAATAATTAAACTGCTAAAAAATAGTTATGACCAGAAATATAATAAAGTCAACCACAGAGTTAGGGGACATAACAGGAAGAACAAATAAGAAAATGACTGTTAATCACCCATCAGAAAGAATCAAGCTTTAAGATGATGGAATAACATTTTTATGCAAAGAAAAATAACTGTTATACTAAATTCTATGTTTAGCAAAAGACCTATTTGAAAATGAAGGCAAAAAAAAAAAAAAGACATTTGTGGAAAAAAACAAATGTTCAGTGAACTCACTGTAACTAGACCCCATGAAGGCCTAAAAGAAGCAAAGAAAAATAAAATTTGAACAGAAATCAATAGAATTGAGAACAGGAAAAAAAATAGAAAAAAAATTTAACAAAACCAAAACCTGGTCTTTTGAAAGGAGAAACAAAAGCAATAAATCTCTATTCAGGATAACCAAAAGTAAGACAAAAGACACAAATTATTAATATCAGGGAAAAAAGAAAGAAATCATAACTGCTGTTACATGAATATAACAAGGATAATAAATGAATATAACATACAACACTTTGCCCACAAAAACGATAACAAATGAAACATTTTTTGAAAGACATAACTTACCAAAACTGACATAAAACACAATAGATAATAGCCTATGATATAAAGGAAATTGAGTAAATAATTAAGAATCTTCTAAAAACAGAAAACCAGGCCCAGATGGTTTCAATGTTGAATTCTATCAAACATAAAGGGAACAAGTAATGCTAATTCTCCATAATCTCTCTAATAAAAAGAAAGCATCTTCTAACTTATTTGACCAAGCAAGGACTATACCAACTCCCAAATCAGAGATATTACCAGAATGAAAATAAAAATCTCTCATAAACCCAGACAATAAATCCTCAACAAAATATTTGAAGTCAAATCCAGCAATGTATAAAATCAACCATACACCAGAAGCAAATGGGATTCCAGACATTCAAAATTAGTTCAACATCTGAAAATTATTTAATGAAACTACCATATAAACAGGATAGAGAAGAAATATCATATAATCCTATCATCTAAGGACAAAAAGGAAAAAAATATTTGAAAAAATATTCAATATTTATTCATGAATTAAAAAACAAACCCTTAGGAAATAAATCAACTTTAGAAAGAACATCTACAAAAAACCTGATAGTTTACATCCTATCTAATGTGAAAAACTGACACTTTATCCCTAAGATGGGAAATAAAGGAAGGATGTACTTTCTCTCCACTCCTATTCAACATCCTACAATAAGTTTTATCTAGTGCACTAAGACAAGAAAAATAAATAAAAGTCATCTAGACTAGAAAGACAGAAATGAAAACGCCTTTATGTACAGATGACATGAGATGACATTTTTGTCTGTGGAAAAAATGGCAGAATCCACAAAAAAAAAAAAAGAACAACTGAAACCAATATCCAGGTATAGCAAGGTCACAGGATACAAAATCAATAAACAAAAGTCAATTATATCAATAACTGAACCACTGAAATTGGAAATTTCTTTAAAAATACTATTTACAGTGGCGCCTGGGTGGCTCAGTTGGTTATGCCCCTGCCATCAGCTCAGGTTATGATCCTGGAGTCCTGGGATCAAGTCCCACATCAGGCTCCCAGCTCCGCAGGGAGTCTGCTTCTCCCTCTAACCTTCTCCCCTCTCATGCTCTCTCTCACTCTCTCTCTCTCAAATAAATATAATCTTTAAAAAAATACTATTTACAATAGCATCTCTCCTCCACCTAAAAATACTTAGGTATAAATCTAACAAAATATGTACAGAATCTGTATGTAAAAACTACAAAATATTGATGAAAGAAATCAAAGATCTAAATAAATGGAAATATATTCCATGTTAATGAACTGGAAGACTCATTAAAAAGTGTTAATTCTCCAAAACTGATCTATATGTTCAATCCAATTCCACTAAAATTCCTAGCAAGTTACTTTGTGGATATCAACAAACTATTTCTAAAGTTTGTATAAAATGGAAAAAAGATTAAGAATATCCAACATAAGGGTGCCTGGGTGGCTCAATGGGTTAAAGCCTCTGCCTTCGGCTCAGGTCATGATCTCAGGGTCCTGGGACTGAGGCCCGCATCAGGCTCTCTGCTTGGCAGGGAGCCTGCTTCCTCCCCTCTCTCTGCCTGCTTCGTTGCCTAGTTGTGATCTCTCTCTGTCAAATAAATAAATAAAAGCTTTAACAAAAAAGAGAGAGAGAGAGAGAGAGAGAGAGAGAGAGAGAAAATATCCAACATAATACTGGAAAAAGACCAAAGGTAGAAGATCACACTGCCAGACCTTAAAACTTGCTATAAAGCCACAGACATCAAGGCACCATGTTACTGGCAAAAGAATAGACAAATATACCAATAGAACAGAACAGAGAGCCTGGAAACAGACCCATGCATATATAGTTAACTGATTTCTGTTAAAAGCCAAAAAGGCAATTCAGTGAAGAAAGTACAAACTTTCAACAAATGCTGCTAGAACACTGAATGTTTTTATGTAAAACAATGAACTTAGACACTTAGTCTAACATCTTTCACCAAAATTAACTAAAAATGCAAATGCAAAACTATAAAACTTCTACAAGAAAACATAAAATGAATTCTACATGACCTGTTTCAATGAAAAAAAAAACTGTTAAGTAGGACTTCATTAAATCTTCTTTGCAGGCTGATATCTAAGATCTATAAAGAACTACTCAAACTCAACATCCAAAAAGAAGATGAACACATCAAAAAATGGGCAAGAGACATGAAGAGGCACTTCTCCACTGAAGATATACAAATGGCTAACAGACACATGAAAAAATGTTCAGTGTCACTAGCTATCAGGGAAATTCAAATCAAAACCACACTGAGATACCACCTTACACCAGTCAGAATGGCCAAAATTAATAAGTCAGGAAACAACAAGTGTTGGAGAGGCTGCGGAGAAAGGGGAACTCTCTTACACTGTTGGTGGGAATGCAAGCTGGTGCAGCTGCTTTGGAAAACAGTGTAGAGATTCCTTAAAAAATTAAAAATAGAGCTACCCTATGACCCTGCAATTTCACTACTGGGCATTTACCCCAAAGATACAGATGTAGTGAAAAGAAGGGCTATATGTACCCCAAAGTTCATTGCAGCAATGGCCCCAATCGCCAAACTGTGAAAAGAGCCAAGGTGCCCATCAACAGATGAATGGATAAAGAAGATGTGAGATACACACACACACACACACACACACACACACACACACACACCCCACATATATACAATGGAATACTATGCCTCCATCAGAAAGGATGAATATCCAACTTTTGTAG